>JAVIAB010000124.1:85045097-85195097 GCA_032433765.1 Megaustenia siamemsis | reverse complement strand
GACTAATGACTTCGTGTTTGTACACCAAGAACTGTTTTGATTTTCAATCTCCTTTTTTGAAGTCTTGATCTTGGAATATAAAAAAAGATCCATGTGTTTGCTTTCATTCACTTCAGTTCATCTAAATGTTCGTGTTTTGTCTTTAGCTTCAACTTGCACTTTTCCATTTTGTTATTTCATTTTGTTTATTTCCCAGTTTTCAATTTAATGAAATTCTGTCCCCGCGTTTTTTCTTTAGCCTGTAAACAGAAAATTTTCTTTATGCATCATTGTATTATTCTGTTAATAGATCAAATAATATTTATTGTGAATATCTAAATTTCATTAAAATAAATTGTCATCTTTCTGTTATAGCGTCATGTATATAATTTATGCTCTTCATAAGGCTATTTAGTAAGGCTGTAGGATAAAGATCTCATGTCTGTGCTGTCGCTGCATAGTGTGCATGTTAGAATATTCAATTTATCATATTTAGCATTATCCATCCCTACATAATCCTCTCATAACATGTTTGTCATGCGAAAGTATAACTCTATGTATGACTTAGTGAAAAGTGGAGTTGATGTCTGACAGGTAGCAGTAGCCACGTCCATGGTTGTACGCTCTGTGGTTGGGAGAGAACACAGAACTGGCAGCTGGTAGGTGGATCCATGACGTCAGGACCTGGAATAAAAAGAGGTCTGGGATAACAGCTCGACATGGTTTAAAAGCAGTAAACCAAAACTGAAAAAGACTACTCATTTATTGATGAATTGTGTAAGGGATTATTGAACCTGGCAAAGCTAGTAGGTTTCGAAGTGGGAAACTGAAGCCAGTACTCCCTAATGTCAACTAACATTCTGTGCAGCAAGGCAGCAAGCAGCATGTCAACAAGGCAGGAAGACAGTATGGCAGCATGACATCTTGCCAGCAAGACAGCATGGCATCAAGGCAGCAAGGCAGAATTGCAGCATGACACCTTGGCAGCATGACAGCATGGCACAAAGGCAACAAGGAAGCATGCAGCATGGCAGCAAGGGAGCATGACAGAAAGGGAGCATGGCAGCAAGGGAGCATGACAGCAAGGGAGCATAGTAGCAAGGGAGCATGGCAGCAAGGGAGCATGGCAGCAAGGGAGCATAGCAGCATGGCAGCAAGGGAGCATGACAGCAAGGGAGCATGGCAGCAAGGGAGCATGGCAGCAAGGGAGCATGACAGCAAGGGAGCATGGCAGCAAGGGAGCATGGCAGCAAGGGAGCATGGCAGCAAGGGAGCATGGCACCAAGGCAGCAAGGAAGCATGCAGCATGGCAGCAAGGGAGCATGGTAGCAAGGGAGCATGGCAGCAAGGGAGCATGGTAGCAAGGGAGCATGGCAGCAAGGGAGCATGACAGCAAGGGAGCATGACAGCAAGGGAGCATGACAGCAAGAGAGCATAGCAGCAAGGGAGCATGGCCGCAAGAGAGCATGGCAGCAAGGGAGCATGACAGCAAGGGAGCATAGCACCAAGGCAGCAAGGAAGCATGCAGCATGGCAGCAAGGGAGCATGGCACCAAGGCAGCAAGGAAGCATGCAGCATGGCAGCAAGGGAGCATGGTACCAAGGGAGCATGGCAGCAAGGGAGCATGACAGCAAGGGAGCATGACAGCAAGGGAGCATGACAGCAAGGGGGCATGGCAGCAAGGGAGCATGACAGCAAGGGAGCATGGCAGCAAGACACCTTGGCAGCAAGGGAGCATGGCAGCAATGGAGCATGGCAGCAGAGGAGCATGGCAGCAAGGAAGCATGGCAGCAAGGGAGCATGGCAGCAGAGGAGCATGGCAGCAAGGGAGCATGACAGCAAGGGAGATGGCAGCAAGGGAGCATAGCACCAAGGCAGCAAGGAAGCATGCAGCATGGCAGCAAGGGAGCATGGCACCAAGGCAGCAAGGAAGCATGCAGCATGGCAGCAAGGGAGCATGGTAGCAAGGGAGCATGGCAGCAAGGGAGCATGACAGCAAGGGAGCATGACAGCAAGGGAGCATGACAGCAAGGGAGCATGACAGCAAGGGAGTATGGCAGCAAGGGAGCATGACAGCAAGGGAGCATGGCAGCAAGGGAGCATAGCAGCAAGGGAGCATGGCCGCAAGAGAGCATGGCAGCAAGGGAGCATGACAGCAAGGGAGTATAGCAGCAAGGGAGCATGGCCGCAAGAGAGCATGGCAGCAAGGGAGCATGGCAGCAAGGGAGCATGACAGCAAGGGAGCATAGCAGCGAGTGCCCATGGCAGCAAGGGAGCATAGCAGCGAGTGCGCATGGCAGCAAGGGAGCATGGCAGCAAGGGAGCATGGCAGCAAGACACATTGGCAGCAAGGGAGCATGGCAGCAAGGGAGCATGGCAGCAAGGGAGCATGGCAGCAAGACACCTTGGCAGCAAGGGAGCATGGCAGCAAGGGAGCATGGCAGCAAGACACCTTGGCAGCAAGGGAGCATGGCAGCAAGGGAGCATGGCTTCAGAGGAGCATGGCAGCAAGGGAGTATGGCAGGAAGGGAGAATGGCAGCAGAGGAGCATGGCAGCAAGGGAGCATGGCAGCAAGGGAGCATGGCAGCAAAGCAGCAAGGGAGCATGGCAGCAAGACACCTTGGCAGCAAGGGAGCATGGCAGCAAGGGAGCATGGCTTCAGAGGAGCATGGCAGCAAGGGAGTATGGCAGGAAGGGAGAATGGCAGCAGAGGAGCATGGCAGCAAGGGAGCATGGCAGCAAGGGAGCATGGCAGCAAAGCAGCAAGGGAGCATGGCAGCAAGACACCTTGGCAGCAAGGGAGCATGGCAGCAAGGGAGCATGGTAGCAAGGGAGCTTGGCAGCAAGGGAGCATGACAGCAAGGGAGCATGACAGCAAGGAAGCATGACAGCAAGGGAGCATAGCACCAAGGGAGCATGGCCGCAAGAGAACATGGCAGCAAGGGAGCATGACAGCAAGGGAGCATAGCACCAAGGCAGCAAGGAATGGCAGCAAGGGAGCATGGCACCAAGGCAGCAAGGAAGCATGCAGCATGGCAGCAAGGGAGCATGGTAGCAAGGGAGCATGGCAGCAAGGGAGCATGACAGCAAGGGAGCATGACAGCAAGGGAGCATGACAGCAAGGGAGCATGGAAGCAAGGGAGCATGACAGCAAGGGAGCATGGCAGCAAGACACCTTGGCAGCAAGGGAGCATGGCAGCAAGGGAGCATGGCAGCAGAGGAGCATGGCAGCAAGGGAGCATGGCAGCAAGGGAGCATGGCAGCAGAGGAGCATGGCAGCAAGGGAGCATGACAGCAAGGGAGCATGGCAGCAAGGGAGCATAGCACCAAGGCAGCAAGGAAGCATGCAGCATGGCAGCAAGGGAGCATGGCACCAAGGCAGCAAGGAAGCATGCAGCATGGCAGCAAGGGAGCATGGCAGCAAGGGAGCATGACAGCAAGGGAGCATGACAGCAAGGGAGCATGACAGCAAGGGAGCATGACAGCAAGGGAGCATGGCAGCAAGGGAGCATGACAGCAAGGGAGCATGGCAGCAAGGGAGCATAGCAGCAAGGGAGCATGGCCGCAAGAGAGCATGGCAGCAAGGGAGCATGACAGCAAGGGAGCATAGCAGCAAGGGAGCATGGCCGCAAGAGAGCATGGCAGCAAGGGAGCATGGCAGCAAGGGAGCATGACAGCAATGGAGCATTGCA
The DNA here is from genome assembly GCA_032433765.1 of Megaustenia siamemsis. Lineage (NCBI taxonomy): Eukaryota > Metazoa > Mollusca > Gastropoda > Stylommatophora > Ariophantidae > Megaustenia > Megaustenia siamemsis. The sequence goes on along the minus strand of JAVIAB010000124.1, from coordinate 85,191,425 downwards.
GCGAGTGCCCATGGCAGCAAGGGAGCATAGCAGCGAGTGCGCATGGCAGCAAGGGAGCATGGCAGCAAGGGAGCATGGCAGCAAGGGAGCATGGCAGCAAGACACCTTGGCAGCAAGGGAGCATGGCAGCAAGGGAGCATGGCAGCAAGGGAGCATGGCAGCAAGACACCTTGGCAGCAAGGGAGCATGGCAGCAAGGGAGCATGGCAGCAAGACACCTTGGCAGCAAGGGAGCATGGCAGCAAGGGAGCATGGCAGCAAGGGAGCATGGCAGCAAGACACCTTGGCAGCAAGGGAGCATGGCAGCAGAGGAGCATGGCAGCAAGGGAGCATGGCAGCAAGGGAGCATGGCAGCAAAGCAGCAAGGGAGCATGGCAGCAAGGGAGCATGGCAGCAGAGGAGCATGGCAGCAAGGGAGCATGGCAGCAAGGGAGCATGGCAGCAAGGGAGCATGGCAGCAAGGGAGCATGGCAGCAAGGGAGCATGGCAGCAAAGCAGCAAGGGAGCATGGCAGCAAGACACCTTGGCAGTAAGGGAGCATAGCAGCAAGGGAGCATGGCAGCAAGACACCTTGGCAGCAAGGGAGCATGGCAGCAAGGGAGCATGGCAGCAAGACACCTTGGCAGCAAGGGAGCATGGCAGCAGAGGAGCATGGCAGCAAAGCAGTATGGCAGCAAGGGAGCATGGCAGCAAGGGAGCATGGCAGCAAAGCAGTATGGCAGCAAGGGAGCATGGCAGCAAAGCAGTATGGCAGCAAGGGAGCATGGCAGCAGAGGAGCATGGCAGCAAAGCAGCATGGCAGCAAGGGAGCATGGCAGCAAAGCAGCATGGCAGCGAGGGAGCATGGCAGCAAAGCAGCATGGCAGCAAGGAGCATGGCAGCAAAGCAGCATGGCAGCAAGGGAGCATGGCAGCAAAGCAGCATGGCAGCAAGGGAGCATGGCAGCAAAGCAGCAAGGCAAACAACAAACTTGAACAGTTAGTCCCTCTCCTACAACACGAGACAATGCCGATCAGCACCAAGAAACATCTTATATAAAGAATATTACTTCCTATTTGATGTCACTGATGCCAAATATGGCTCACCACAAGTCAGGAAAGGATAATCACCACGGAACTGAATGTTTGAAAAAGGAGACAAAATCTGAAATTAGATTACAAGAGAAAGAGATGACATAGAACCGATTTTGAATCATATACAAAGACAGCAAACAGAAGTGTTTCCCCAGCTTGAGAGAACGTTTAATGATATAATACTATACATTGCATATTAATGGTTATGGTTAGTAGAAGGCCCGGTTATACTGCCAACAAATTAAAATCCATAATTTGCTCAACCGCCCGGGGTCAGTGAAATCATCCGATATAAAACTCACATCTTTGAAGAATCCAAACAAAGAAAGGCAGCTGCAGTCTCCATCATAGCAGCTACAGCACACGCCAAAAGACATCAGGCCAAGCGACACCAAAAGTGAACGCAGCTGAACTGTCCTTCGTCATACGATATCATCATTAATCGTAAGCAATTGGAATATCGAAGCACGATCCGGATGAAAAACACAGTTCACTGTGTGCACATAACACACTAAAATCAGTAGCTCCGGCAGCAAGCCGGTCATGGAATATGAGAAAACTGCAACAAAGAGCACTTTTAATATTGTGCCTCAATGGTTCCTGCCGCCTATACGCCATATTGACAACAAGTCCAACGAATTTGTATTTACATCTAAATACATTGCACACGCAGAAAGAGGAGGCGAACGCATATCTCGAGACAAACGGCAACTATTTGGATGTCAACATCAGAGAAACTCTAGAAAAGTGTCAAGAGTCAATGGCTGAGACTGCCTGAAGAGCAAGAAACAGAACTTTCATCTCCCTCGACACCTGAAGCATGTAAAAGAGGAAGAAATGAAGAAAACGTAAGCAGTGGTTAAGTCATATGTTGGGAGCCGCGATAGCTCAGTGGTTAGTGAACTGGACTACAAAGGACAAGAGGTAGGGTTCGATCCGAACCGACGGCTTCCGATTCACCCAGCCTTTAATGAGTACCGGATTTTTTTCTGGGAAGGTAAAGCGGCACGGGCGTAATACCGACCACATTACCCCAGAAATCATGTGCTGAAGATCTGTAAAATTTATGGTCACTAACACCATATTCCCTATACACCACTTGGCGTGAAGGGGGTACTTTACTTTTTTTAAAAGTTGTATGTTGAATATCGCAGTTACTGTAAACCGTAACATAACTTTCCTATACCCACATAACATTTGATTAAAAGTTGATTTAATAAGCTTTGTTGCATCTTGAGTCTATTTCTGCTGTTTGTGAGTTGTCGTTTGTCACTAAATTTCCTAGGTATTTAAACCCCTCTACTTGTTTTAGTTGTCTGGCGTCTATAGTTATGTTGATGTTCTGTTTCTCTTTTGCGATATTCATGATTTCTGTTTTGTTGATGTTGATTTTGCATGTTGTATTTTATGCCTGTGCTGTTGAGTCTATTTAAGTGTTCTAGAGCCTGATCGTCTGCAAATAGAAGCTCGTTAATCTCCTCTGTCTCTGATGGGTTGGCTAACTTGCATATATAGCCCATGTATGTAATGAACAATATGGGAATAGTACGCAACCCTGACCTATACCTGATCTAACTTCGATTAATTAGATGAGGTTGAAGTCTTCTAGTTAAATGAGGTTGACATGAAACAATCATCTGGTGAACATAGGAGAAGAGGATGGAGGAGGAAAAGATGAAGAATGAATGCGAGGAGGAAAAGAAGAGGGAAAGAAGAAGGATAAGGACGAAGAGGAGAAAGAAAAAGAAGGAAGATGAGGGGGCATAGAGGAAAAAGGTGGAGGAGAATGACAAAGAAGAAGAAGTAAAGGCTAAATAAGAAGGCGAAGAAGAAGAAGGACGCGAGGGTGAGAAGGAGGAGAAAGATAAGTCGAATAATAAAAAAAGAGGAAAATAATTAGGAGAAGAAGAAGAAGAAAAGTAAATATAAGCTCCAAAAGTCATAGCAGCCAAATGGAATAAGAAAGACAATAAGGCATAAGGAAAGCAAAATTAAAATATGGACTTCTGCGATTTGTCACAGAGCACCATCAGAACTGTAAATGGATATATATCGCCACCAACGTTTGTTACAGAAAATCTTCGGATAAAAGAAATTACCAAACAATGAAATATTTGGAAAAATCATGGGGAAATAACAAAGGAAATGGAATCCAGAAGTGCCCCTTTTTTTTTTTTTTTTTTTTGGCAAACTAAATATCATGTAACAAGATATCAATAAAGACACGAAATGTTTAATATGCAATTTATTGAGAAAAATAGAAGAATGAGTTACAAAATGGATAAAGGATGAGCAGAGTTTTTTTTAAAAGGATATGTTATACATTTTACGTTGTATAATGGAAGCTCTCAAGACCAAACTAAACAGGATGGGCGCAATGGCGGCAGACAGATCCGGAAACGAGGCATCATGGGTAGTCAAGGGTTGTTTACCCAGAGTTCCCGGCCGTGTCTAAGGTCCCGATGTGGCGCATCAAACCACGGACTTTTCGAGAGATTGCGAGAGTGTAGAAAAAACGGGTTTCTCATTATTTGCCTGTCAGTAGCTAGCTTGATGGAGGAGGCTCAATTTTCCTCCATATCTCAGCGGGTTAATATTTGTGGCCAGTAGTTGCATAGAGGCACCAAATATTTGTAGGTTGATTGTCCGATGAAACGTGAGCTCTCCAATCTCTAATAACGCAACCTTTGCTTGTCCAATCTCTGGTGATACAATTTGTTTTCCCCCAGTTCTGGAGAGACCATTCGATTTGTGAAGTTTGATTTCTCTATTATCAAAATATTTGTTGCTGTAATACAAAACTCTAGTTATAAAGGGTTGAAAAAATATTTGTGTTGGTTGAAAGAAGAAACTGCTTCTATTGTCTGCTGATTCACTATTATTGCACAGTTGATTATTAAGTCAAGATCTTTCAAGCTCATGAGCAATATTTTTGTGGTTAAGGTATACAAGTGCATAAACATGAGGAGCTGTTGTAAAGCTGAGGATAAGGACGAAAAGATAAAAAGAAAAAGTGGTATAGGAACGGCTTTACGTAAGTGAGGGACAATATAAAATCAAAACTACGTTACATCTCAGTAAACCTTCAGCAGTTTCCATTAATTCATTTTTAATATTATTTACCTTTTCAGATATTTTATAATCATATTGCTATGAAGCTTTTTTTAAAAATATTTATTTACTAACATATTTATATGTGTGTGTGTGCTGTGTTGTCCTTGTTCCTGTTGAAGGCCTACTGAGCAGCAACGTCATTTTGATTGTATGTTGTTCCTCATCTGCGTAAAGCTGTAACAATACCAATTTTCCAATTTTTTTTTTACCCTGAGCATGTGTTTATGTATGTACATACGCATATGTATGTTTTTGTGTCATGTACACCACTCCTGAGCTCGGAATATGTCAACCGGCACTGGAATATTTTCCTGTAGCACACACACATAAAAACACATATAAATATGTGTAATATGTGTGTAAGATGCGTTGCTATATATATATATATATACTGTATTACAGATAAAAGTAAATTGAAATGACTCTTGCAGGAGCATGCCAGAGGCTGGAACGATCCGACCAAGTCCAACGTGAAACAACAGTGAATGGTTGAAAGTGTTGGCGTAGAGAAAAAAACATATTGGCGGTGCCAACGACTACAAGGCTGTGTTTTGTTGTCGAATTTGTTCTCAATTTACAACATCAAAAAATTGTGAGATCAATAGTAGACAAAACGGAATTGAAGTCAGCGGTCATAACAATAAACAATCTGCAATATGCGAATGATAGTCTTAATAATATATACGAAGAATGAACTACAAGAAATGATAGATATATTGGTGGAGAAGCAACAAGACAAGTCTCAGTCTATACATGAAGAAAACAGAAGTAGTGATCATATGGAAGAAAACAACCGTCATGCAATACAAAAATAAACGAAAGAAATCTGAAACAAAAGTGCAGAGCGTAAAATACTTGGTCATAATAATAACATCAGACGGAAGATGTACCACAGAAATGAAAAAAAAACAGCAGAATAGCACAGACCAAATTAGCATTTCAGAATGTGAAAAACATTTAGTGCAACAAGTCTACAACAACAGAAGTAAAAAAGAGAGTTCATCGGTGGCATATTGAACATTTTATGACCTATGGAAGTGTATCACGGACAGTAGACACACAATTGAAAAGATGATTAGAGATTTAGATATGGGATTTCTCAGAAGAATGTTGAGAGTTCCATGGACAGCTAGAAATACCCACGATGAAATCCCAGAGCCCAACACAAAAAAAGAGAGATTCTTAAAAAACTATGAGAAAGTAACAATCGACATTTTCGGTACATTATCAGAAAAGGAAAATTTGAAAACTTTATTACAGCTGGCAAAATACAAGGAAAGAAAGATCGCGGACAACAAAGGGAAGATTCTAGATAGCTTGCTGTCGTGGCACGGTAAATAGTCAACAACCGAGTTAATACGATACACGGTGGACAGAGAATTGTTGAAGAACATGGTCGTCTACGCCAAACGGTCTGACATATTATGATGATCATAGTTCATTAACTCCTAATCTATCAATGAGTGTTAACATCTCTTCTTCTAAAGATTAAGTGATCATGGGTGCATTATGCCGCAATATCTTCGCCTTTCGTCCCGACCCCTCCGCCTTCGGTATGAACGTATTTTTGCTTATAAAGTTTTCCTGGGGCAAGTTGCTTGCCTACTCTTAGCGGCTTAACTGGCAAGGGTTCTTTAACTCTTTCTTTTCTTGATTATTTTTCTGGTTTGAACTGAATTGACTGAATTAGATTTGTAAAATCCCGATTTCGCAAATGCCGGAGAGAGCGTTATTTTGAAGCGGAAGCCACTATAAATTCTCCGGTGTGAGCGTTACTGTGAAGGCAAAGAGCTCGTGTGCGAGTGCAAACAGGGCATCCTGTTTTTCGGGCTTATCCGAGAGAGCTAGACATCATATCTTACTACCCAGAAATTAGAGGAAGGTAAAGCCACAAAGAAACCAGAGGAGGGTAACGTCATAAAGAAACCAGAGAAGAGTAAAGTCACGAAGAAACCAGAGAGGGTAAAGCCAAGAAACCAGAGAGGGTAAAGCCTGAGGAGGGTAAAGCCACGAAGAAACCAGAGGATGGTAAAGCCACGAAAAACCAGAGGAGGGTAAAGCCAGGAAGAACTAGAAGAGGGTAAAGCCACAAAGAAACCTGAGAAAGGTAAAGCCAGGAAAACCCAGAGGAGGGTAAAGCCACAAAAAACCAGAGGAGGGTAAAGCCACAAAAACCAGAGGAGGGTTAAGCCAAGAAGAAACCAGTGGATAGTAAAGCCAAGAAGAAACCAGAGGAGGGTAAAGCCAAGAAGAAACCAGAGGAGGGTACAGCCGAGAAGAAACCAGAGAAAGGTAAAGCCACAAAGACCCAGAGGAGGTTAAAACCACAAATAAACAAGAGGAAGGTAAAGCCACGAAGAACCAGAGGAGGGTAAAGCCACGAAGAACCAGAGGATGGTAAAGCCACGAAGAACCAGAGAAAGGTAAAGCCACGAAGAACCAGAGAAAGGTAAAGCCACGAAGAACCAGAGGATGGTAAAGCCACGAAGAACCAGAGGAGGGTAAAGCCACGAAGAACCAGAGGATGGTAAAGCCACGAAGAACCAGAGAAAGGTAAAGCCACGAAGAACCAGAGGATGGTAAAGCCACGAAGAACCAGAGAAAGGTAAAGCCACGAAGAACCAGAGGAGGGTAAAGCCACGAAGAACCAGAGAAAGGTAAAGCCACGAAGAACCAGAGAAAGGTAAAGCCACGAAGAACCAGAGGATGGTAAAGCCACGAAGGACCAGAGGAGGGTAAAGCCACGAAGAACTAGAGGAGGGTAAAGCCACGAAGAACTAGAGGAGGGTAAAGCCACGAAGAACCAGAGAAAGGTTAAGCCACGAAGAACTAGAGGAGGGTAAAGCCACGAAGAACTAGAGGAGGGTAAAGCCACGAAGAACTAGAGGAGGGTAAAGCCACGAAGAACTAGAGGAGGGTAAAGCCACGAAGAACTAGAGGATGGTAAAGCCACGAAGAACTAGAGGAGGGTAAAGCCACGAAGAACTAGAGGAGGGTAAAGCCACGAAGAACTAGAGGAGGGTAAAGCCACGAAGAACCAGAGAAAGGTAAAGCCACGAAGAACCAGAGGATGGTAAAGCCACGAAGAACTAGAGGAGGGTAAAGCCACGAAGAACCAGAGAAAGGTAAAGCTACGAAGAACCAGAGGAGGGTAAAGCCACGAAGAACCAGAGAAAGGTAAAGCCACGAAGAACCAGAGGATGGTAAAGCCACGAAGAACTAGAGGAGGGTAAAGCCACGAAAAACCAGAGGAGGGTAAAGCCACGAAAAACCAGAGGAGGTTAAAGCTACGAAAAACCAGAGGAGGGTAAAGCCACGAAAAACCAGAGGAGGGTAAAGCCACGAAAAACCAGAGGAGGGTAAAGCCACGAAAAACCAGAGGAGGGTAAAGCCACGAAAAACCAGAGGAGGGTAAAGCCACGAAAAACCAGAGGAGGGTAAAGCCACGAAAAACCAGAGGAGGGTAAAGCCACGAAGAAACCATGGATTATATTTGATTTTTTTTTTATATTTTTGTTTCTATTTTAAATTCCACCGCTTGTGATGGAGATTGAACTCAGAACCTTTTCGCCAATGGTTGGCGCTTTATCTCTGCATCACCAACACCCCAAAGTTGAACAAAATACCTCTGTTCATAACAGAGTTATCTCGCAATTAATTTGAACATAACATCTCACTTCATTAGAACGATTAACTAGAATAAAGCATCTCAGTTTTTGGAGCGTAACCCATACAAAAATTGTGTTATTATATATAATAAAGTATATAAAACACAATTATTCAGTTTTATCATAAACAATTTCTCATACACAATGAATCTGTTTATCATATATAGATTCTCATTTTATCATGCACAATGACTCTATTTATCATGCACATTGTCTCTATTTATCATACACAATGTCTCTATTTATCATGCACAATGTCTCTATTTATCATACACATTGTCTCTATTTATCATACATCATGTCATGGGACGCACCAAAATGGCAGCTTATTTATATTCGAGCCATGGACTAAGCAATGTTTACTTTGAATTCAACGATATATGTTATTGCAGCGAGTTGGCAGATTTTTGAAAATGTTTTCAAGGGTTTGAACATAAATGTTTGTTCACAGTTCGTTAACCTTCGCTGTAGAATGGCTTCGTTGTGACCTTGGTAGCTAATGACCTAACTTGTGCAAACGGATGGCATTGGCAAAGGATCATTTTGAATCTATGAAGTGGGCTTATTTTGTGTTTAACTCAAAAGCTTATGTGATTTTTTAACCAAAGTTTTTTTATTTTTTTTTGGGGGGGGGGGGGGGGGGGGGGGGGGGGTGGGGGGGACTCAAGGAAGATATCCCGATGGAAGAATAAATTGTACTATTACTCCCATAAATGATTCGCTTCCAGAGGTTTATGATGTAAACAAAGCAGTTTTGTTACTGCAAGTGAATAATGTCCACACCTATAATTGGTCAGGATTGTGTAGCAGCAGCAGCTTTATAGCGAACAAAGAAAACATCACAGGATTGTGCTGTTCTGAAACAGATATGCCATGCTATCCTAGAATTGCCTTTAATGGGATTACTGTGACCACAAACCAATCTCCATGTGTGTGCCACATATTTACACCCCAGAAAGAAATACTGAATATAACAACATCATGTGCCGTCTGTGATATTAATGAGCACAAACCAGGATCCTCCTGTATAATTGATACAACTGTTGCACCAAGCACTTCATCAGCAGAGCCAGATCTATGGAATGTTAATCTGACACTGTTCTTGAATGATGTCCAAGTTAATGAGACATCAGAATCGTGTGGCAGCAGCTACAAGAAGGGAGCAGAGAACATCAAGTTCTGCTGCTATACAGGAGACTTGCCTTGCTATCCCAGAATTGCCTTAAATGGGATCAATGTAGTTGAAAACTTCTCCTCTTGTGTAAACTACACATTCACATCCAAGAGTGAATCAGTGAAGGTCACAAAATCATATTCTCTCTGTGGTGTCTACAGGTCATGTGGCTTCTGTTGGATTGGAAATGATAACTTACCACCACTGTGTGTCTATATGTTTGGAATTGGAGTCATCAACGATGGCCTAACATCATCAAGTGCTACGACGATCATCATTTTCGGGAGGACGCGAACTTCCATGGTATATGGTGGATAGGCGGCAGGAACCATTGGAGGCTATGTCTGAAAAGTGTTCCTTCTTGCAGTTTCCTCATATTCCAAGTCCGGCTTGTTGCAGGAGCTACTGAGTTAAGTGCTCTGTGCACACCGTGAGCTGTGTGTCTCATCCGTTGATCCTGTTTCGATATCCCGCTTGTTAACGATGAATGGTAATATCGTATGACAGGGAACAGTTGGCTGTGGTCACTTTCTGCGCGATTTCGCCTTATGTCTTTTGGCGTGTGCTGAGACTACTACGATGGGGACTACAGTTACCTTTCTTTGTTTGGGAGATGAGTTAGTAATTCGGATGATTCCACTGGCACGGGCGGTTGAGCAATTATGGATTTTAATTCGTTTGCAGTGATACCGAGGCCTTCCATAACCAATAACCATTAACCAATTTCTCAGTTTTATCATAAAAAATTTCTCAGTTTTATCATGCACAGTTTTTTTTATTTTATTATACACAATTTCTCAGTTTATCATAAACAATTTCTCAGTTTATCATACACAGTTTTTTTATTTTATCATAAACAATTTCTCAGTTGATCATACACAATTTATCAGTTTATCATGCATAATTTCTCAGTTTATCATACATAATTTCTCAGTTTATCATGTACAATTTCTCAGTTATTATAAACAGTTTATCAGTTTATCATTCAGAATTTCTCAGTTTAGCATGCACAATTTCTCAGTTTATCATAAATAGTTTGTCATACTCAATTTCGCAGTTTATCATATATAGATTCTTTTTTTATCAAACACAATGTCTATATTTAGCATACACAATGTCTATATTTAGCATACACAATGTCTCTATTTATCATACACAATGTCTCTATTTATCATACACAATGTCTCTATTTATCATACACAATGTCTCTATTTATCATACACAATGTCTCAATTTATCATATACATTGTCTCTGTTTATCATACACAATGTCTATATTTAACATACACAATATCTCTATTTATCATACACAATGTCTCTATTTATCATACACATTGTCTCTATTTATCATGCACAATGTCTATATATATCATACACATTGTCTCTATTTATCATACACAATGTCTCAATTTATCATACACAATGTCTCTATTTATCATACACAATGATTCAATTTATCATACACAATGTCTCTGTTTATCATACACAATGAATCTGTTTATCATATATAGATTCTCATTTTATCATGCACAATGTCTCTATTTATCATGCACATTGTCTCTATTTATCATACACAATGTCTCTATTTATCATGCGCAATGTCTCTATTTATCATACACATTGTCTCTATTTATCATACAAAATGTCTCTATTTATCATACACATTGTCTCTATTTATCATGCACAATGTCTCTATTTATCATGCACATTGTCTCTATTTATCATACACAATGTCTCTATTTATCATACACATTGTCTCTATTTATCATGCACAATGTCTCTATTTATCATACACATTGTCTCTATTTATCATACACAAAGTCTCTATTTATCATACACAATGTCTCTATTTATCATACACAATGTCTCTATTTATCATACACAATTTCTCTATTTATCATACACAATTTCTCTATTTATCATATTGACTCTCACTATATAATACACATTTTCTAAGTATGTTTTACACAATTGCTCAGTATATTATACACAATTTCTCAGTATATTATACACAGTTCTCAGCTTATCATACACAATTTCTCAGTTTATCTTACCCAATTCAACATAACATAACCTTCCATTGCATCAGATCACAAACATAGTACATTAAAACGGAACATATGAGCAAACCAAGACAGTCGGCAATCCCCTGATAACTCGGGCCCAAATTTAGCCGGAGTCAAGCAGCAAGATTTCCAAGGTGCCATTTCCTACAACTTCTCTCAAGAGTTCTCCCTGTCCAGGGAGTGTTGGTTCCACTCGGTCAAGAGTTCCTCTTACTCGTCACATTTTAGACAGGTGACGAAGCAAAGCCAACAAGACAACGTCACCAAAAATCGAGTGGAGTTCCCTTGTGGATGTTTGGCATTCTCTTTAATTAAACTTCAAGACGAATAGGCCTGGCTGAGGATATTGAAACTCATCACCTTGGAAATGTTTATCTTTGGCTCCTCGTTTGAATATAATTTTATTTGGCTTTCTCAAGGGAGTGGAAATTTTCTTGTGAGTCCAAGGTGGACGTTGGATGTAGCTGTTTTGTTATGCTAATGTGTTGTTTGAAACAGCATAGCTAGATCACAAATTGTCCACTCTTTAAAGCCAGTGTTTGTGGATTCTTCAAAAAGACGTTTGACGAGCCCAAATTGAGGGCCGTTTTTAATCCGAGTGAGAAAATGTTCGATTTATCACAAAAATAATTCCTAATAAAATCAAACATAATACATTTTTAACGTTAATTGCTAGGAGTGTAAGGAGTATGTTTTCAACCTCCTTATTTGCTGGAAAATAAGATTGAAGATTATAAATGTAAATAAAAAATCGTATTATTTTTTTATTAGGCGAAATTCCGAGGCTATAGATAAATATAAATTACATAGGAGCAACAATGCTTCTCATTTGTTGCAAGTCACTCATTGTGTTGTTACTGTTCTTTGTTGTGAAGCAATCAATACAATGATCGCGTCCGATGTAAATGGCCTGTGTTGAGGGTAAGAAATTCATAGTAACAATGTTTATTTATATTTTTTTTAATTCCTACCTGAAAAAATATTGCGGCAGTAAATGATAAGATCGGGACCAAAGGTGAGAACAGTAGCAACTTCATCATCACCATCATAATCTTCATTATCATCATTAAAACCATCAAGTACCGTGTCTCCTTGCGAAGGCGATGATGTCTCTCCATAACTTACTAAATTTACAGCTGATTGTCATTTCTGACGTTCCCTATCTACCAAACATTTCTCTTAAATTGCCTTGTATCTTTTCTCTCTGTTTTCCTTTATCTCTTCCCCCTCATTTTTTTCAGTTGTTACACAATATATTTTATTTATTTCCTTCTTATTAAAAAAAAGTAAAGGTTCCCTCCACGCCTTACTAGGCGTATGGAGTATGTGGTATTAGTGATATTTTTGGGTGCTGGTGTCGGGATCACGTCAAGCCGCCTTTACCTCCCAAAAAATCTCTGGTACCCATTTTCAGAAGCTTGGTATAAACCCCGGCGACTTGACGATCCTAAAAAATATCTGCTACTTCTGGGGATCAAACCCGGACCTTTATGATCAGGAAGTGAGCACAATAACCACTCAGCCACCGAGACTCCTTACTTTATATAACCATGAAATGATGATGGTGGCCTCATGTCAATCGTTTAACCATAGCCATATGGCTAGCAAGATATATTGTGCCGTGATTAATACATTACATAGCACAATGTTTCTTTCTCCATTATTTTGGCTCTGAGCACAGTTGTGTGTATGTTACATTGTCCTCTGCCGTTGTGCTAGTTCTGTCACAGAGTAAGGGCTGTTGTTTATGTTACTAGTGCTTTCCCGTGCACTGTGATCACTGTTGTCCGTGACCTGTCTTCCAATCGTGTTGTTTCACTACATTTTTTACTGTTTTCACACATAAACTACTGTGCTATCAGTGCCAGAATTGGACGCTGGACTCTAGAGCAATAAGAAAGATAGCGACCACTGAAATAAAATGTGTCAGGAGAATGATAAGAAACAGCTTAAGGAACAGAGTAACAAACAATGACCCGAGGAAGAGACTCGAAATTGAACCAGCCATCGAATACATAAAGAAACAATAGATAAATTGGTTCGGCCACATAACAGGACAAAAATAACTATTAATGACTCAAAGAGCCATAAACAAACGCTACGAAAACGCCAGATTAAGAGGAAGACCGAGAAAGAGATGAATAACGGGAGTACTAGAGTCACTAGGAGGGATAACACCAGAAGAGGCCAATAGAAGAGCAGAGAATCGCAGATTGTATCTCCCTCGACATCAACGGCAATGGAGGAAGGATAGAAGAAAAAAGTAGAAGAAGAAGGTTTCTTTAGTAAAGCAATGAATACAGGTTTTTTTTTTTCATCTTCTATACTCACTTTTGTAGATTCAGTAGATTTGTGTTTATTCAATAGTTATTTTTAAATTCAACATAAATGGAATCCAGTGGCCATTGACCAAGCAACTTAATGATTCAGACTTTGCTGATGAAATAGCTCCTATCACACAGCTATCAACAGATGCAGGATTAAATTAGCATACTTGATGAAAAATCACAACAGCTAGGACTGAAAACTAATAGAGATAAGGCCAACATTATGAGAATTAATGCAGTTGGCAATAACAAAATAAAATTAGGAGAAATACCTCTACTAGACGTACAATCTTACATATATCTGGGTAGTAATATAGATAATCAGGGAGGAACAGAAAATGATACAAAAAAAAGGATATTAAAAGCAAGAGGAGCTTTTGTTGCACTGGGAAACATATGGAAGTCCAAAGAAATTAGGTTAAATACTAAAATAAAAATGTTCAACTCCAATATAAATCAGTCCTATTGTATGGCTCTGAAACATGGAGAACAACAAAATTGACAATCATGAAGATACAGACTTTCATTAATGAATGCTTACGCATAATAAAAGGATGGAAATGGCAGGACAAAATCACTAACATAGAATTATGTAAATGTACCAGTCAAATACAAGTGGATAAAGAGATACAGCGAAGACGATGTCGCTGGATAGGATACACACTGCGGAAGCCAACTGAGAGTATTACACAACAGGCCCTTTTTTTTGGAATCCCCAGGGGAAAAGACAAAGAGGAAGGCCAAGGAATTCTTAGAGAAGTAGACAGAAGCAGAGATGAACATGATGGGGAAGACATGGAATGATCTTAAAAGAATGGCAAGAAACAGAACGACTTGGAAAGTGTTTGTTGAAGACCTATGCTCCACAGGGAGCTGAAAGGTAGAAGAATAGTTTTTTTTATTATTATTTCTATTCCAAATTCTTTCATAGCTTCAATCTCCTCTTTGGTTATACAGTATTTGTTAATATCCTGTCTGGATAATATATTTTCATAATTTCATGTTGCATAAGACATCCTCCACCTCTTCACGTGAGTACTTGCGGTCCGTACCCAGTATCTTGAATGTTTGGACCTGATAATGCCCTGATGTTTGTTCGTTTACTCTCACCACATGACTACAGAAATAGTTATACTCCTTCGTTATCCACCCTTAACAGGACCTTACGTGAGCGTCGTTGTATTGTGGTCTGCAGTGGAATTGTTTCATCTGTTTTCATCCTTCTTTCATCTTAGCGTTCACACATTTATGTGGCGGTGATAGTGTTGTGTCGCTAATTTACGTCATAACTGCGATGTCTGTACCTTTTCGACATTTTTGTTTTATAGTCCATATTGAGCCACTCACATACTGACTCACTCACTTACCCACTCACTCATTCATTCACTTACTTACTCATTCACTCACTCACTCACTCATTTACTCACTCACTCATTCACTCACTCACTCAATCACTCATTTACTCACTCACTCATTCACTCATTAACTCACTCATTCACCCACTCTCCCACTTACTCACTCACTCACACGCTCACTCACTCATTCACTCACTCTCACATTCACTCGCTCAATCATTTACTCACTCACTCATTTACTCATTCATTCACTCACACACTCACACACTCACTCACTTACTCACTCACTCATTCACTCACACACTCATTCATTCACTCACACTCTCACTCACTCACTCACACACTCACTCATACACTTACTCACTCATTACTCATTTACTGACTCACTCACTCACTCATTCACTCACTTACTCATTCACTCACTCACTCATTTACTCATTTACTAACTCACTCACTCATTTACCCACTAATTCACTCACTTACTCATTCACTCACACACTTATTTACTCATGCACTGACTTACTCACTCACTCACTCACTCACTCACTCACTCACTCACTCACTCACTCACTCACTCACTACTTACTCACTCACTCAATTACTCATTGAAACCTTTCTCACACTTTATGTTTTCACATTCTAAATTTCACTCTTATAATATCTCTTCGATCTACTTTCTACCTCTCTACCTAAACACGGTATATTATTACAGCCACATTTACTGAAATAGCCGCGATAGCTCAGTGGTTAGTGAACTGGACTACAAAGGACAAGAGGCAGGGTTCGATCCCAACCGACGAGCTGTAGTACGTTCATTTTTCAACATGCACAAAGTGATCACATTAACACAGGCCCAATTCTTCTATTCTTAGCGTTCGCTTCAATTAATTCGCTTCATAATATCACACCTTGCTGTTGGTGACTTCCGGTCAATATGGCGGATAGACGACAGGAAACATTGAGGCTCAGTCTGAAAGTGATCCTTGTTGAAGTTTCCTCATACTCCATGTCCGGCTTACTGCCGTAGTTACTGAGTTTAGTGCACTGTGCACACCTTGACTTGTGTTTTTCATCCGGATTGTGCTTTGATATTCAGATTGCTTAATATAATTGATGATATCGTATGACGAGGACAGTTCAGTTGCGTTCACTTTCGGTGCCGCTTGGCATTATGTTTTTTGGCGTGGGCTGTAGCTGCTATGATGGAGGCTGCAGCTGCTTTTTTTTTGTTTCGATCCTTCAATGAGATGAGTTTTATTGGGATCATTCCACTAGCACGGGCGGTTGAGGAATTAGGGATTGTAATTCGTGTGCAGTTATACCTGGACCTTCGACTAACCATAACATTAACTATAACACCTTGCGCTTTCTCGCGAGATGGTCTTAAGTTGCTCATTTTGAATTGCATTGCTTGTGCTGGTAGTAAAGTAAAAAAAGTAAAGTACCCCCGTCACGCCAAGTGGCGTATAGGGAAATATGGTGCTAGTGACCATATATTTTACAGACCTTCAGCACATGATTTTTGGGGTAATGTGGTCAGTATTATGCCCGTGCTGCTTTACTTTCCCAGAAAAAAATCCGGTACCCATTTAGGCTGGGTGAACCCGGAAGCCGTCGGTTGGGATCAAACCCTACCCCTTGTCCGTGGTAGTCCAGTTCACTAACCACTGAGCTATAAAATCGATCAACGAATCATGGCTAACTGATTGCGTCAGTTTTTTTGTTTTTGTTTTTTTTTTCGTTCGCCAGCTTTCACCTCTGGCCAGGTTCCTACTGAATTTTGCGTGTTAATCCGTTTTTCCCTGGCAGCCGTGTGCACAGAGGTCCCTCGCCCTATATGCAGGTAACTCCGTCTTCGTAGGTACTCATATTTTTTCCGTCAATGACTAATTCACGTTTTAAGCCGGTCCTCGCTTCTGAGACCAGGGGTGGTTGCCGCAGAGAGAAATTATAAATAAGTCCAACTGTTCCATCCGGGATTTGAACTCACAACCTCTCTGTTTCGACGCCGGCGTTTTTACCTCGAGACCAACCAGTCCCAGATTGTGTCAATTTAAGGAAATCGAACCTGATCAAGAACAATATCCTACTCCGCCTCCCTGTGGTGGCTCCGGAAACAATCTAAACATCTGATAGAAAATAAAGGCAGCTCATTAAAAAAAAAACCATCTACCAGCTGAAGCCGAAAGTTTTGGGTCAGAAAGACTGAGGTGTCGTGATGGTCGTAAAACACAAAACGGCGCAACCGAGCCCACGGAAGTTCCATTCTCGGGCAGAAAACAAAGTGAACAATCGTCGCTCAAACGCAAAAGAAGAGAAGTTTGTTTTTGTTTGTTGCTTTTGTTTGCTGTTCTTGTTGCTGTTCTTGTTGTCAGTTGCTGTTTGTTGTTTTTGTTTGCTGTTTTAGTTTGCTATTTGTTGTTTTTGTTTGTTGTTTTAGTTTACTGTTTGTTGTTTTTGTTTGCTGTTTTAGTTTGCTGTTTTTGGTTTCTATTTTTGTTTGCTGTTTTTGTTTGCTATTTTATTTTGCTGTTTTTGTTTGTTGTTTTAGTTTGCTGTTTTAGTTTGCTGTTTTAGTACGCTGTTTTAGTTTGCTGTTTTAGTACGGGGTTTTTTGTTTGCTGTTTTAGTTTGCTGTTTTAGTACGCTGTTTTAGTTTGCTGTTTTAGTTTGCTGTTTTAGTACGCTGTTTTTGTTTGCTGTTTTTGTTTGCTTTTTCAGTTTGCTGTTTTAGTTTGCTGTTTTAGTTTGCTGTTTTAGTTTGCTGTTTTAGTACGCTGTTTTTGTTTGCTGTTTTAGTTTGCTGTTTTAGTACGCTGTTTTAGTTTGCTGTTTTAGTTTGCTGTTTTAGTACGCTGTTTTAGTTTGCTGTTTTAGTTTGCTGTTTTAGCACGCTGTTTTAGTTTGCTGTTTTAGTACGCTGTTTTAGTTTGCTGTTTTAGTTTGCTGTTTTAGTACGCTGTTTTAGTACGCTGTTTTTGTTTGCTGTTTTAGTACGCTGTTTTTGTTTGCTGTTTTAGTTTGCTGTTTTAGTTTGCTGTTTTAGTTTGCTGTTTTAGTTTGCTGTTTTAGTTTGCTGTTTTAGTATGCTGTTTTAGTTTGCTGTTTTTGTTTGCTGTTTTAGTTTTCTGTTTTAGTTTGCTGTTTTAGTTTGCTGTTTTTGTTATTGGATCGTGGTCAATTTTTTCCTGAAATTTTGTCATGGCAGCGACCATTTTTGGCCTCCTAAAAGAAAAAAAAAATGCGGAGGAAGAAAAGACACTGGACGTTATATCTGGTCACTAACTTTTGGTTTTCTCTTTTTAAGAAGAATTGGGGATTATAATCGAAGTTCCAAAAATGATATTGCGTTTAAGACCCACATTTGTCTCATATAATGTGTTACTGGAAACATTAAGTGGAAAACTCACTGTAAATGAAGTGGCCTACCAGTAATTTACGACTCTCGGGACAAACAAGGAAAATGAACTTTGGACGTTCCGTGAGAAATGAGCCACAATCCATTACCAGATAAAATGCATGTTAGTTTGTTATTTTTCTTCCTTTTTTTCCCCTAATTTTCTTTTTCATCACCGTGTAACCCTTTTTGTTCTCGATCGTCATCTTCACTTTCTTTTTCTCGTTTGTATAATTCTTTACTATTCTCATTATTTATTCCTTCACTTTTTGAAACTTTTCATCGCCAACTCCACTTGTGTAGAATTTTTTTCATATTTTCCCTATACCTCTTTGCATTATTTTTCTGCAACAAATACTACCTTTAATACTACTACTACTATTAATATTACTACTACAATTACTATTATTAATACTATAAAGGCTACAATTAATACAACTACTTCTACAATTAATACAACTACTACCACTATTAATACTACTACCACTATTATTAATATTACTATTACTATTAATACTACTACTAGTACTACTACTACAATTAATATTACTACTACTACTTCATTTATCACCATTATTACTATTACTACTATTGCTATTAATGCTACTACTACTACTGCTACTACTTCTATCATCCTCAATACTACTAAAACTACCAATACTACTACTACTATAACCACTACAACTTCTATTACCACTACAACTACTACCATTGCTATTACTACTACTTGTACTACTACTATTACTACTACTGCTAATGCCCCTGCTGCTGCAATTAACATTATTACTACTTCTAATACCACTACCAATACTCCCACTACTACTACTACTACTACTACTACTACTGCTAATGCCCCTGCTGCTGCCATTAACATTATTACTACTTCTAATACCACTACCAATACTCCCACTACTACTACTACTACTACTACTACTACTACTACTGCTACTACTACTGCTACTGCCCCTGCTGCTGCCATTAACATTATTACTACTTCTAATACCACTACCAATACTCCCACTACTACTACTACTACTGCTACTGCCCCTGCTGCTGCCATTAACATTATTACTACTTCTAATACCACTACCAA
Source organism: Megaustenia siamemsis (assembly GCA_032433765.1). Classification (NCBI taxonomy): domain Eukaryota; kingdom Metazoa; phylum Mollusca; class Gastropoda; order Stylommatophora; family Ariophantidae; genus Megaustenia; species Megaustenia siamemsis. The sequence continues at coordinate 85,172,159 of JAVIAB010000124.1, read as the reverse complement.
TACACCAACAACTACTACAACTACTACTACTACTACTACTACTACTACTACTACTACTACTGCTACTGCCCCTGCTGCTGCCATTAACATTATTACTACTTCTAATACCACTACCAATACTCCCACTACTACTACTACCACAACCGCCACTACTACTACTACCACAACCGCCACTGCTACTACTACTACTAATACAAGTTTTCCACAACTGTCTTATTCTCTTTTTCCTGTTATTGTACTCGTTATGTGTCAGCCACAGCGCAAGCGTATAGGAAATATTTCTGACACATGATCCACGAGTATGGACCATGTGACTAACTCATTGTGATGTTGTTCTCATTCCTTCATCATGAGGTGAAACAGAGGTCGCAAGACTTTCTGGAATTGTGTTACAATTTACGCGAAGAGTTGCTATAGTGTGCACCATGGTGCTTTTAACACGAGTTTTAACACAATTTTCACAAACTTTCTTAGCTATACCGTCTTTTTTCCTTCCTCATTTGCCTTTCAGTATCAAGAGGAGATATAGTTTAAGGTCTTTTACTCTTCTGTTAGCGGTTGCTGCTATTATGTTCCCTGTTTCCCAGTGTTTCTAATAATCCGCCAATCCATTTTGTTCGTAGTCGGCCCTTGGGTATGGTGTTCTCGCAACATTTATTGAATTAATATTTGAAATATTAGTGCTGTGTTTTGGTCTTTATCTCTTATCGCGTGGCCAAACCATTTTATCTGTTGTTTCTGTATGTTTCATATGGCGGGAACAAACCATTGTATCTGTTGTTTCTGTATGTTTCATATGGCGGGAACAAACCATTTTATCTGTTGTTTCTGTATGTTTCATATGGCGGGAATTATTCCTAGCTTTTCTCTCACTTCTTCATTTCTGATCTTATCTCACACGGCATTCGTCACCTCTCAATCGTCTAACACATTTCATCTCGGTATTGCTTATTTTTCTTACATTTTCTGAGTCAATGGTCCCGATCTGGCATTGGTAGCACAAGGCTGGGATGAAGATTGTATTGTAGAGTGCCCGTTTTGCCTCAGGACTTACTTCCTTCAGTATCATCATCATCAAGTACCGGACTGCTGGTGTAGGTGATCATGTCTCTCCACAACTTTCGATCTCGACAGTTATTTATCATTTCTGTTGTTGACTTTCTGCCAAGCCATTCTCTTAAGCTGTCTGGTATTTTTTCTCTTTGCTTCCCTCTATCTCTTCGTCCCTAAATTTTTTCCAGTATTTGCAATATATTCCAGTTGTTCTCTTCTCATTACATGGCCAAAAAAGTATGATTGTTTTCCTTCAGTATACTACTATATAATTACTATAGCTTTACAGTTAGGGTGCTTGCTTTATGTTCCAGAAAGTCACCGGTTCCAAACCCACATGAAGCGATTTGTTGATATCAGTGACCATTCTCTTCTTAATCTTCTTCTGGGTACACCTCGAGGCGTCAGTTTAAAAAAAAAAAGCTGGAAGAAAATGTTTGTTAAGCGCAAGGCTGATGACATCTATCTCCATAGAGCTTGTTCCGGTATTGTGCAGGTGATGCCCACAATAACTTCCTCTGTTCCATCATGGTCTTTCTCTTTGAGCCTTGACTCCACAACACACAGCAAGGTGACCATTAACAACATTTGTTGAACCCAGTCGTGGCATGTACGTCCAAGGATGTTTCGTCGACTGACAGGACTCAAAAGAATGTCTCTTTTTTCTAGGATCTGGCGTCTTCATTATGAGAGCTTTATTGCACTGTCAGTTACGCATGCAGTCCAGTGCATCCGATTTCAACATGTTACTATCTTGCTTTTCCTGGTCACAGCCTTTTGACCTGTCTAGCTTGGATGATCCCTTGGTAGTACAACTACCACAAGGACAGCGCATGGGATTGTGGGAATACAGGCTCCTCTACCACTTTGTGACGGAGACACGTCTGAGCAGCAAATTCGTACATAAACTAACTGGTAAGGTTTGAGTGCATGAAACCTTCTCTTACAGTAGAATATCTATTGCGTTATCATGTTGCATTCTGTCAGGTCTAATCGATAAAGGCTGAAGTCGTCAGAGCGTGCCCATGCCTTGACCATTGTCTCCCGATATATGATAATGTATCCTTGCCCTGTCGGAGAAGGACGATTTGTTTTTCAATTAAACATACGAAAAAAATCGTAATATACTATACTACACTATACTATACTATACTGTACTGTACTGTACTGTACTGTACTGTGCTGTGATGTGCTGTGCTGTGCTACGCTACGCTATACTATACCATACTATACTATACTATACTATACTATAATATACTATACTATACTATACTATACTATACTATACTATACTATACTATACTATACTATACTATACTATACTATACTATACTATACTATACTATACTATACTATACTATAATATACTATACTATACTATACTATACTATACTATACTATACTATACTATACTATACTGTGGTATATTACACTATATCATTTAACGATTACCATTACTGCCCTATACAATACAATACAATACTATACTATTATACTATACTATACTATACTATACTATACTATACTATACTATACTATACTATACTATACTATACTATACTATACTATACTATACTATACTATACTATACTATAATATACTATACTATACTATACTATACTATACTATACTATACTATACTATACTTTACTATACTATACTATACTATACTATACTATACTATACTATACTATACTATACTATACTATACTATACTATACTATACTATACTGTGGTATATTACACTATATCATTTAACGATTACCATTACTGCCCTATACAATACAATACAATACTTACAATACAATACTATACTATACTATACTATACTATACTATACTATACTATACTATACTATACTATACTATACTATACTATACTATACTATACTATACTATACTATACTATACTATACTATACTATACTATACTATACTATACTATACTATACTATACTATACTATACTATACTATACTATACTATACTATACTATACTATATACTATACTATACTATACTATACTATACTATACTATACTATACTATACTATACTATACTATACTATACTATACTATACTATACTATACTATACTATACTATACTATACTATACTATGCTATGTTATGCTATGCTATGCTATACTTTGCTATACTATACTATACTATACTATAATATACAATACTATACTATACTATAATATACTATACTATACTATACTATACTATACTATACTATACTATGCTATGCTATGCTATGCTATGCTATGCTATGCTATAATATACTATATCATTTAACGATTACTATTACTACACTTCAACACGTTTCTAGATGTTTCCATCTTGTCCTCGAGAGACTGAAAAAACTCAAAACAGAACACTAATCCGCGTGCACGAACTCCGTTGCACAGCCTGGGATCAATAAATTGTACGGATGCTTTACTAGTCAGATTTCAAATCATGAAACCTAACTTAAGAGTAACATCATCTACAGTTGCATGGTAATAGATCGCCCTGGGCATGGGAGACGCCGTCAGAGCTGGCTCATGCCATTTAATAATCGACCCAGTTCAATAATGAGGACCTAATATATCAAATAATGGTAAAAAACAGAACGACTTGGAAAGTGTTTGTTGAAGACCTATTCTCCACTGGGAGCTAAAAAAGGTAGAAGAAGAAGAATATATCAAAGAAGACAGTGGTGGCAAGATGCTTGACAGCAGCAGAGCTCGAAGTTGTCAGCGACTCAAAGCTGATGGTTTGCGCCAGGATTGGTGATTCAGAACCATAATGACCCAACTTTTTCTTTTTACCTTTTTGTTTGTTTAATTATTGTCCATGATTCACTTCCACAAGGATTGGCTGTATATAACATTGAAAAATCCATTTCATTACTTTTGTTGCAGGTTCCACAAGATATTTATCATTCTATGAAAAGCTGCCTTTGCCTGGACCTTTCATCACCTAATCTCGGAAATATATCGTCTATTCGAGGTCGTGCCCATGTATTTGAATTGATAGTCTTGTTTAAAAGCTTTTATTTATCTTGATAGTGAATTTTGGAGGAATCCTTTATTTTGAGATTACCAACATTTCTGTTTTCTTACTGTTTAGACCAAGTCATTTGCTCTCACTTTCTTTCACTTTCTTATTAATCATTGATTGTAGCTTTTCTTCACGTGTTACTATCAAGACCGTATCATCAACATATCTCAGGTTGTTAACACTAATTCAGGTAGCTGATACCTGTAGCATATCTTCTAAACATTACGTCACCACATGAATTGAAAAGATCAGGTGACAACACATTCCTTTTTCTTAGGTCCTACCTTGAGACGTAATTAGTCATGTGGTAGATAAGAGAAGAGTGGAATAAGTGGAACAATGATGTATATATTGAGAGACTGAAGAGTCTAAAGGTGGAACAATGATGTATATATTGAGAGACTGAAGAGTCTAAAGGTGGAACAATGATGTATATATTGAGAGACTGAAGAGTCTAAAGGTGGAACAGGAATCTGGTCGATCTGGAATACATAGTAAAAAAAAAAGTAAAGTACCCCCGTACGCCAAGTGGCGTGTAGAGAAATATGGTGTTAGTGATCATATATTTTACAGACCTTCAGCACATGATTTTTGGGGTAATGTGGTCGGTATTACGCCCGTGCTTCTTTACTTTCCCAGAAAAAAATCTGGTACCCATTTAAGGCTGGGTGAACCCGGAAGCCGTCGGTTGGGATCGAACCCTACCCCTTGTCCTTTGTAGTCCAGTTCACTAACCACTGAGCTATCGCGGCTCCCTTGAATACATAGTGGGATGAGCAAATGTATCAATAAGCAACACCTTACATGAACAATCAATCTGTATGCCTTTCCAAGTTTCCAGAAAACGAATATACTCGGACAGGCTGTCGAAGCAAAACCTGCCGTCTTTATCGACAACTACAAGCTTGATGTCGTGCAGCAGTATAGCTATATGGGGTGTATCATCAACGACAAACTATCTCTAGCTGCAGAAATTGACACCCACTTTGGTAAAGCTGCTACCACCTGTACCCTCTGTGCCCGTCTTTCTAGGCTTGTCTGACAAAACAACAAACTGACAATTAAAACAAAGGCTGCAGTTTACAATGCCTGCATCATTAGTATCATTCTGTATTGCACAGATTCATGGACAACTTACGCAAAATAGGAGAGAAGGCTAAATGTATTCTATATGCGATGTCTGCTCCGTATTATTGGTATCGCTTAGAAGGATGAAGTGACAAACGTGGAGGTTCTCAGTCATTTGCCCTCCCGAACATCTACACGCTGCTCAAACAACGTGGGTTACGCTGGCTTGGCTACATACACCATATGAAAGATGGCCGAATACCAAAGATATTCTATATTGACAACTAGAAGATAGCAATAGAACTGGGGAGCGCCAAAAACTTCGATTTGTAGATGTGTGTAAACGTGACATGAAGACTCTGAACATAAACCCTGCAGCCTGCAAAGAGATAACTGCAGACCGCAATCTTTGAAAACACATTATAAAGTTCCAACTCAAACCAGAAGCAGACAGATTCACAGAAAAAGAGAATACACGGTGAAAGAAACGAAAAATATAACATTCCTAGGGGCGCTGGAAAAACCAGTCAGCTATGACTGACGAAGGCTACTACTATAAAAAACAAAAAGTAAAGAGACCGCCGTCACGCCAAGTGCCGTATAGGAAATACGACGTTAGTGACCATAATTTTTACAGACCTTCAGCACATGATTTTTGGGTAATGTGGTCGGTACTAAGCCCGTGCCGCTTTACTTTCCCATAAAAATCCGGTACCCATTTAAGGCTGGGTGAACGCGGAAGTCGTCGGTTGGGATCGAGCCCTATGTCTTGTCCTTTGTAGTCCAGCCCACTAAACACTGAGCTATGCGGCTCACTAGGCTACTACTATACTACTGCTATATTCCTTTAACAAATGAATATAATAACAGATTAAAGCAGATAAATAAATGTCAGATAAAATAAAGTAGAAACAATTAACCGAAGTAAATATAAACAGGGTGATCTTTCGTACCTTTCTTCTGTCTTTTCTTTCTTCCAGCCATCCTAGCTCCTCCTTTTCCTCCCGTCATTTATTCCCCCTTTCATCAATTATGTGAAGGACACGTTTCAGAATGCTCAGCTGCTCTTGTCCCATTACCAGTTCTTCTATCTCCCTTTCTTCTCTGATTTCTTGCAGCAGCGCACAGAAGGTCGCCAATCGCCGCCCTACCGTTGCAACGTCATTGTTTTAATGGGACTTAACCTAACGCAAGTCTTTCCATTTAAAAAAAAAAAAAAAACAGTATTTGCATCCTAAATTAATGACGATTAATATAAACTGTCTCATTACTGAAGACTTTTCCCCCGAAAAGGACCCATAACGAGACAACGGTTGGTCGGAACCGGAAGCTGAATGTAAATTAACGAACAAAAAAATTCTTGGCTTTGTTAAAATTTTGTACCGGAAACTATGTCCACAAGACTTGTGTCATGAACAGTAATCATGCAGATTAAATGACCAGGTTACTGTACTGATATCGGAGAGCCATGGATGTTTCTAGAATTACAAAATAAACTATGAACTTTGTTCAGATTTTTTAGATAATTTTCTTTTTAAACTTTGATCTTATGTTGTTTTTATTTTTAAGAATTAATAATTAATTTAGAGTAATTTGGGTGATTTGTGGTAAATTGGAGTTAGAATGAGTTGTCGGTTAATGAGGTATTTTGTATGAAGACGGATGGGTGAAGGATGGAGTGGGTGAATTTTAGGTTGTCTTTGAGTGAGTGAGTGAGTGAGTGAGTGAGTGAGTGAGTGAGTGAGTGAGTGAGTGAGTGTGTGCGTGAATGAGTGAGTGAGCGTGTGTGTGAATTAGCAAGGGCATGAATAAGTGAGTGAGTGAGTTGATGAGTGAGTGAGTGAGTGAGTGAGTGAGTGAGTGAGTGAGTGAGTGAGTGAGTAAGTGAGTGAGTGAGTGAATTCGTAATTTGAGAGATCGAAATAGTGAATAGACACAATGAGTGCATTAGCGACTAAGTGAGTGAATGGATTAGTCTGTGAGTGAGTTGGTAAGTGACTTAGTGTATTATTTCGTTTGCCAGCTTTCACCTCTGGCGAAGTCCAAAGTGTCTAGGAGCTGAATTTTGCATGTTAATCCATTTTCCCCTTGCAGCGGTGTGCACAGGTGGTCCCTCGCTGCACAGGCAGATAACTCCGTATTTGGAAATACACACATTTTTACCGTCGTTGAGTAATTGACGTTTCAAGCCGGGCCTCGTTGCTGAGACCAGAGGTGGCTACCGCAGAGAGAAATCACAATAAAAAATGTCACCCATTGCAACCGGGATTTGAACTCACAGCCTCTGTCTCGAGACCGACATCTTGCCTCGAGACCGTTGACGCTTTAGGTCGCTAGTTTAAGCAACCCCCATATAGTCGCAACACCGCCATCTTCGACATGGGGAAACTTCAATGCAACAACTCCTTTCCCTGGTAGCGGCAATTCCTGCCTTTGTCTTATCGATTTTAACTGGCAAGGGTCTTTTAACATGCGCAAAGTGCACACAGAACATTTTGTTTGTCAGATAGGGCTAGGCATCTGATTTCATTACTCAGGGACCAGGGGATTGTAGAGCCTTGAATGAAAAGTGCACTCCAAAATTTAAAAATCCCCACATCCTGTGGCGAATTTTGCAGTCCGAGACTTTCTGGTCCACAGACAGATTTCTTATCACAAGATCACCCAGTACCACGGGGAGTAAATAAAATAGTGAATTAAGATGGGAGAGTGATTGAGTGAAGGGTGAGTGATTGAGTGAAGGGTGAGTGATTGAGTCAAGGGTGAGTGAAGGGTGAGTTAGGGGTGAGTGATTGAGTGAAGGGTGAGTGATTGAGTGATGGGTGAGTGATTGAGTGAAGGGTGAGTGATTGAGTGAAGGGTGAGTGATTGAGTCAAGGTGAGTGATTGAGTGAAGGGTGAGTGATTGAGTGAAGGGTGAGTGATTGAGTCAAGGGTGAGTGATTGAGTGAAGGGTGAGTGATTGAGTGAAGGGTGAGTGATTGAGTGAAAGGTGAGTGATTGAGTCAAGGGTGCGTGATTGAGTGAAGGGTGAGTGATTGAGTCAAGGGTGAGTGATTGAGTGAACGGTGAGTGATTGAGTGATTGAATACAGAATAAGTGATTGAGTGATGGATAAATGAAGGGTGAGTGATTGAGTGAATGGTGAGTGATTACTTTAAGGGTGAGTGATTGAGTAAAGGGTGAGTGAAATGGGAGTGAAGTGTGAGTAATTGAGAGAATGGTGAGTGATTGAGTGAAGGGTGAGTAATTGAGTGAAATTTTGACTCTCAGACATAGAGTTAGTGTTAAGAGACTGAATAAAAGGGGAAAAAATTGAGGGTTAATAATCGACGGAGGGTGTAACAAAATTAGTGTCAGAGATAAAGTGAGTGTCATAATAATAACACCAGGCAGAAATTGAACCAAATAAATAAAAATATAACAGTGCAAGCCAAAATAGAATCTTAGAAAATAATAAACATCTTAGGCAACAGTTCTATGTCAACTGAAGTGTTCATCGATGCTGTACAGAGCCAGTTCTGACCAACGTAAGTGAATCATGTGCAGTATAAAACAGGTGAAGAGACGATTAGAGGCCACAGAGATGGGATTTCTCAGGAGAATATTGAAAGTTCCATGGACAGCTAAAAAAACGAATCTGGAAATTCTCAAAGAGGCCAATACAAAGATGAAGCTCTTAAATGGCAGAAATTGGCAAGAACGGACTGAGGATCAGACAGCAATATCTTCAAACGACTATACGTAGGAAGAGTCAGACCAGTCCTAGAGTAGGGAGTCACAGCCTGGGCTATGGCTTACAAATCACACCTTAGTAAAATTAACAGAACACAGAACCAAGCTGCCCGTATCATCACTGGTGCTATGAAATCTACACATATCAAGACTCTAGAAACAGTAACAGGTTTACAACCCTTAGATGACAGACGGGTCACTAAAGTAGTGCAACAAGCGGAGAAATACACAAGGCTCCTTAGCCACCCCATACACCAAAGAATAACTGGTTTCGGAATTGTACGACTAAAGAGAAACAACTTCGTTGCAATCGCCAATGAACTAACTACTGGAGACCCAGTACTTTCCCAAACAATGCCGAAACCCTTGGTCCCATCTGATAAGTCTCCTCATAGGAAACATAAAAATACCAGAACTTAAGGAAAATATAACAGGAATCATGAAAAAAGGCACCCAAAGGCATCCAAACAGACACGAAAAGAAAAGACGTAGCAGAAAAACACATAAACGATACCTACCCACAGGACTCTTGGTCCCAAATTAAAAACACAGATGGCTCTGCTACAAATGCCACCAGAAATGGAGGGGGAGGTGTGTTCTTGACGTTGAATAATCAGGACGAGATCACCAAGTCAATAGCTACTGGAAAATTCTCAAACAACTTTAAAGCAGAAACTGAGGCCCTCCGAGATGCTGCAACTGGCTGCTCAACACAAAAATAACATGCACAATAAATTGGTGACTGATACACTGTCAGTACTATCAGCTCTAAAAAGCCCCAAGAACAATGAACTAGATGACTTGGGAACAACTCTGGACCAACTATGCAATAACTTCCAGAGAGTAGTCATTCAGTGGATACCATCACACTGTAATATACACGGGAACGAACGCGCAGATAAATTAGCTAAAGAGGGAGGAAGATTACCACAAGATAACCATCCGCTCAGTTATGATGAAGCCAAATCCATCCCCAAAGGTCAGTACCATGAATAATGGAAACGTGAACACTCAAAGCATAACGAGAGTGACGGATACCACCAACTATCAAGGAGGGATAAAGTCATCATACTTCGCCTACGCACTGGTCACAATAGAATGAGACATCACATGTTCACCAAATTCAAAATAGGTACAACCAGCCTATGCCACTGTACACTGGACAATATGACTACAAAACATGTTCTACAGGATTGCCCCCAGTACACAGACCTGAGAATTGCAATGTGGTCCACGCCCACCTCCCTGGAAGAGAAACTATATGGGGCAATCGCATCACTTAAACAGACAGCTGACTTCATGAGAGAGTCTGGAATCCTACTCTGATTGAGTCTTGATTGCAGAGGGAGAGAAATGGCAGCATAAAATAAAAAACATTTTTCGCGTTCATCACGAGAAGACAAGAGTTGGAATACTGAGTTAAAACTGGAAAAATACAGGGAAAGAGAGATCGTGGACGACAAGGAGAAAAGATACTAGAAAGTCTGAGGTCGTGGCACGGTAAACACTCAACAACAGAATGATACAATCAACTGTATATAGAAAACTGTGGATGGTCATAATTGCCTACGAGAACAGGTAACGCACATGATGATGATACATTTCTTTACCCCTTTATTTGTCAGCATTTTCTCAACAACCTCTACCTCCCTTCTCTTTGTTTTCAACTACGTCTTTTTTCAAGAGAATAATAGCCAATGCATCTAACATCATCGTCCTTCCTCAAAATAACATAAAGAAATCCTCCAGCATTGAAATCAGACAGATTTTTAAATCATCCAGCATTGAAATCAGACAGATTTTTAAATCATCCAGCATTGAAATCAGACAGATTTTCAAATCCTTCACGAGTTTATTTCATCATTGCATGCAGTTTGTTTGTATATAAAAACCAAAAAAATATTATTTTTAAAATGTTCAGAAATTCTGCAGACTTCTGTCTCATTCGGACATGTCTGATAGATTCTCAGCTGGAGTCCTGGTTTCTTGGGATTTCACTAATTAATTGGGCAATCCTGAAACATTCAAAAATGCGCGTGTAAGTTCATGCAAGCTTTGCCCGAAACGTTCGTATTCATGTGCAAGACATCTCCAGATGTGATGACGTTGAGCACCAAAAAGTGAATGTCATGTTCGGCTGTGGTGTGAAAAGGTTTTCAATTCGAGAACTGACGATCTCCATCATTCCATGATGACGTGCACAAGTTTGCGATTATCAAAAGTCAATGGCGGCAAATAAAAGAGAAATTGCAACAGATCTATAGCAACTGCCAGTTTCATTCATTTTAATAAATAATACCATATGTTCTTTCTTTGTCAATTCCCTATTATCCTTCATCACTTTCCATTCCATCACTTCATGAAGTTTAATCTTTTTTTTTTGTATAGCTTTTGCTTCGATGTTTTCTTTGTTTGTTGTGACATTTGTGATGTCTTTCTTTGAGACGAAGTACGTTTTGAAGTTGTGATTCATTGAAGCAATTTGTAATTTTTCATTTTTGTACATGAAAAAGAGAGGGAACGCTGAAAAGCAACATTTGTCCTTCAACTATTATCTTATAAACAGATATTTGTCAATAGAATTGAAAGAGTTCATCGGTGCTATATAGAGCCAAATATGAAAGCGAATCAGAGACCTTAAACAAAGAAATGAAAAAACGATTAGATGCCACTGTGATGGGATTTCTCAAAAGCATGCTGAAAGTTCCATGGAAAGCAAAAAAGACCAACGAGGATATTCTCAAAGAGGTCAACTAAAAAAGAGAGCTGCAAAGAAACATCAGCGTGAAACAATCAGCATTTTTCGGGCATATCATGAGAAGAGGAAAGTTGGAATACTTGGTTACAAATGACAAAATCAAGAGAAAGAGTGATCTCCGACGACAAAGAGAGAAAATGCTAGATAACTTGGTGTAATGGCATGGAAAACAGTGAACAAAAGAATTGATACGAGACTGTAGATAGAAGATTGTGGAAGAACATGATCACCTATGGCACATGATGATGATTATCTTGTTTGCTAAGTCATTTCTGTGTCATTTAAGGTTTAGGCACGATCCAGTTCTGACAGCCTCAAACATGACGGATCAAAATTGACATCATGCTGTAATAGTTTCCCACCGAGACTCATTGTTGATTACGTCAGACTATATTTAGATTGTAAACATAGACATAAACGTTTTCCGCATCTGCACCTTGTTTTGGGCACGGCTTTAATAAATAAAATGTTTGATATTGATAAGAGATAATGATAATGTATGAAAAAAGAGACAAGTAAACAGATGGATAATCTTTCTGGGGTGAGGTTAGATAAAAGTTAGATAACTCTTAAACTGCCCACCCAAATATGGTTTTAGTTTGTCTTTGAAGTTAAACGTCTGCACACGAGAAAGAAACATGACAGAAGCCAAGATTGGTCTAGGTTATAATAGAAGTATCAGTTTGCATTTATGGAAATAAAAGGAGACCAGACGAAGAGGGAAAGAAGACCAGAATAAAAAAGGAGACGGAGATCAGAAGGAGAGAATAGATTAGAGAGAGAACAGAGAAACAAGAGTGCTTTTTGAGGATATCAAGGTTCAGTGCTTATTGAGGATAAGAAAGTCATATTATCGTATTCTTTTCGTATTCTTCTTTGTGTATAGTTAATCATTTGGAATTATCATGGCTACAATGCAACATTATAACCAATAGATCTACTATAAATGTGTTTTCAGGCACTAAATGTTTACTAGTAGAGCACATGAATACATTTGCTCCTCTGACGTGTCTCCACTACAAAGTGCTAGTAGAACCTCTGTCTATATATTCAATGGTGTTATAGTCGCAAATATGCTGTCAAAGGATTACTCATGCTAGAATTAGTCAAAAGCCTTATACCCCTTACTCCACCTATTTGCGGTGCCTCTAATAACAGACAAACCAGTCCAGTCTGGCCAAGCGTGTACAGATCAAGAGGGAAGGCAACCCAGTACTCAAAAATACCATGCTGAAGTCTGATGTATTGGACCGAAACGCGCAAATATTAGTTCTGCAATAAAACACAACATATACATGTTCACTTAACGTCTTTTTGTGTGTGTGCATTCGCCAGCTTAGAGATTTAGAACTGAATGTTTCGTGTAATCCATTTTTCTCTGACAACCGTGTGCACAGAGCTCCTCGCCATACAGGCAGATTACTCCGTCTTCCGAGGTACTCATATTTTTTTCCCGACGATGAGTAAATGACGTTTCAAGCGGGGCCTCAATGCTGAGACCAGAGGTAGTTACCGCAAAGAGAAATCACAAATAAAAATCCCAATTGGGGCTGCCGGAAGTTGAACTCACAACCTCTACCTGACTCGATGCTGACGTCTTGCCTCGAGACCAACCGCTAAAAAGTCATTTTAATGGCGTATGACGCAAAGGTGTGTTCCGTTAGTCATCGAGTGAACACAAGCCGACATTTCAGGGAAAGAGGTATGTTTACAATACTCGGAAAAAATCACAAATAATCAACAACATAAAAAAACACCTCGGAAGTTTCTCTCCATAATAATATTAATTTATTATTATTTGTTTCCACAAGCCAGCAAGCAGTCCGTAGGACTATACCCTTCGACTCAATGCCATATAATGCGTTATTTTTGTTTTCTTTTGGTATGCTTGAGTGTCTGTAGATCCTATGCTCACCTAGAAATTGAGTCCCTCAAAATTGTACCATAATATGTGTGATGCGTACTTTATTTGTCAAAACGATCTGCTGTAAGACACAGCAACTGTTATGACCCACTGAGCTTATTTCCCGCCAGAAATTGTTTCACTGTTGCACAACTTAATGGCTTCAAACATTATAACAGTAACACCAAGGAAAAGAGTGATCACGCCCTGATCCATTTTGCATCTGCAATGGGTTTCACTCACAAAAAGAAGGTAAACAAATATTATTCAATTTCTGATGTATGCCATGAGAAGAGAACAACTGGAATATATTGTGACAACTAGAAAAATTGAGGGACGAAAAGTTAGAAGGAAACAAAGAGAAAAGATACCATACAGCTTAAGAGAATGGCTTGTCAGAAGGTCAAAACAACATAAGTGATAGATAACTGTCGAGATCGAAAGTTGTGGAGAGACATGATCGCCTAAGCCAGCAGGCATGGTACTTGATGATGATCTATCTATCTTTCGTTCGCCTGAAGTATTGTCTATATCTGCAATGTCGTTTCCTGTATAAATGTTACTGTCTTTTGTAATTCTTGCAGTGGCCCATATAGCTTTGTCAGTAGTGTTGTATCTATGTCCCAATGGATTTTCCTCAGTCTACTATATTCAGTGCAGTCTTGAAGTATGTGTTCAGCGGTCTGGGGCGCCTGTCCACATGTACAAGTAGTTGAGGTGCCGATCTTGAATTTTGTATACATGTGACTATGGAGTCGATTGTGTCCTGTTCTGAGGCGTATAATGATAACTTGTTCATATCTATTCATATTATGAAAGGCATCCTGATTTGGGGCGTGTGGTCCTCTGATTGATTTGATTATCTGTTTCTTATAATGGTATGTAACCGGTGTATCTAGTTGCGTGCCTGTTGAACCTTCCTTTGCCAACTGATCTGCTTTCTCATTTCCTGGTATTCCACAGTGAGATGGGATCCACTGCAGGGCAACCCTGTGGTGCTTGCAGAGTTCAGTCAATAAGGTCTGCAGATGTGGTAATTTTCTGGATTGTAGTGCCTGGAGTACTGATCTTGCATCTGTCGAAAACCACTACAGGCTGTAACTAAGATTACTGTTCAGCAGTTTTTCTATTGCCAACCTTATTGCTTGTATTTCTGCATCATAATTGTGACAATATTTCCCTGTTGCCATTTTATTCATATCCCTAGTGTTATTTGGGTACTCTATATAAGCACCTGCTCCCCCATTTTTTACTGCATTCTGTGCTGATCCATCTGTGTACACACGAATCCATAGGTCTTGTGGGTATTCTTCATCCAGGAAACTGAGAGTTATTGTTTTTCGCTGTAGACTATTCTGTTCCTCTTTGTCAACTATTCCTTTCACTTCTGTCCGTATTTGAACTGATAATCCTGATTCCTCTGTCCAGGGAGTCTGTTCTGGTATGGGCAGTAGGGGGTTAACAGCTCTTGGCATGTCTGGTGTTTGTCTACTAATACGCTTGGCTTGGTGGATAAAACTGCTTCTCTTAAGTCGTCCCAATGCAAGATTTTGGAATTGGTCCTTCATTGGATGTCTCGGCATGCAAGCAAATTGTTCTGCCTGTATCAGCACCTCTGTGTCCCTCCTTTCTCTTAGTGCTGGTATCCTCCACAATTTCTCCATCTCCAATATTGGTGTTGATTTCATTGCTCCTGTGATGACCCTAAGTGACTGGTTTTGTACTTTATCCAGTTCTTGCAGTGTGGTGCTTGATGCTGAGCACCATGCAGATGATCCATATTCTAAATGTAGGCGTATACTCTGTTGGTAAACTTTACTGAGTATTTTCCCACTCTCACCCCACGTAGTTCCACACAGCTTTCTTAGAATAGCCAATTTTCTCCTTGCTTTTTGGGTTGCCTTATTTATCTGCTGTTTCCAAGATAGTTTGTTATCAAATGTAACTCCGAGATACGTAGCTTGTATGCCTTCTTTCACAAGCTCATTGTTTATGTAGATGGCTCCTGCTTTTTGTTTTGGGGAAAGAGTGAAAAGTGTAGTACTGCATTTGTCTGTATTGATGCTGATACACCATCTATTTGTCCATGAATTAAGTGCATTCATCGCTCTTTATAACAATTTGGAGGCCACTGTTGCATACTCCTCTGTGCGCCACATTACCAAGAATCTGCATACATTGCCACTTTGATACCATGTGGTAGTTCAGTAACTAGGTCATTGATGTAGATTCGAAAAAGTGTTGGAGATAGTACCCCTCCATGTGGAACGCCCAGGCGCAGTAAGACCTTCTTACTCTTAAAACCATCCAGTTGCACTCTGGCTCTCCTGTTATGCAGGTATGCTTTGACCCATTTGTACATCCTGCCATTTAATCCATAATTTCTCAGTTTTTTTCAAAAGCCCTTCCTTCCATACCTTATCAAATGCTTTCTTTAGCTCTATCCATGCTGCTAGTACCCGTTTCTTTTCTTGAAACGCATCCTCAATTTCCTGGGAAAGATAGGTTGCCTGATCTTCGGTAGAGTAACAATGTGCTAAAGCCTGCTTGTTGTGGGACAAGGAGATTTTCACTTTCCAGGTACCACTGCAGTCTGAGATTGATTATACGTTCCATTGTTTTGCACAAACAGCTTGTAAGGCTGATTGGTCTATAGCTGGATGTCATTGAACCATCTTTTCCTGGCTTTAGTAATGGTATCATAATTGCTTCTCTCCGTGCCTGTGGCACTCTACCTGTGATCCAGCAAATGTTGTAGACCTGCAGTAGTTTTGTTTTAGCTGCAGTTCCCAAGTTCTTAATCATTTCATTAGACACTCCATCACTACCTGGTGACTTTTTCATTTTTAATTTGGATATTGCCAGCTCAAGCTCACTTTGTGTAATGGGTATTTCCATGACTTCATGTGCGGTCTCTTCTTGTCTTGCATTTTGTTGTTTTAAACGGGTCTCTTGACGTTTCTCTAGGCTAATTTCAATATTGTTGTCATTTGCAAAGGAGTCTGCAAAGTGATGTGTTGCATGCTTACCTGTTAGGATGTTTCCATCCTTCTTCAGTGTAATGTTTGTGTTCCTTTCTGTACCCTCATCATTCAGCTGTTTTACAAGCTTCCACACTTTTCTTGTGTCTCGTTCGAGATTCAAGGACTCTGTTTTCTCTTTCCAGCTTCTCCGTCTTGCTTGATGATGATGATGATGATGGTGTATGGTATTAAAAAAATGAAGGGAAAAAAAGGAATAAAGAGAAAACAAATTGTCATGTCTTGAATCTTTTGTATAACATCATCATCAAGTACCGGGCCTACTGGCGTAGGTGATCATGTCTCTCCACAACTTTAGATCTTGACAATTCTTTATCATTTCTGTTGTTGACCTTCTACCAAGCCATTCTCTTAAGCTGTCTGGTATTTTCTCTCTTTGCTTCCCTCTATCTCTCCGTCCCTCAATTTTCCCAGTTGTTATAATATATTCCAGTTGTTCTCTTCTCATTACATGGCCAAAAAAATGATGATTGTTTCTTCCTAATATTGGAAATTATCTATCTTTTTGCTTTGACCTCTTTCAGAACATTTTCATTTCTCTTCTTATCTGTCCATGGTATTCTCAACATTCTTCTGTAAAACCACATTTCTACATACTCCATTGATTTTTTTCTAGTGTTGTGGCGTTTCATGATTGTACAAAGAAGTTACGACAGTGATTTTCTGTTGCCTTCCGTTGGTTTGTTTACGATTGGCTCCGCTCGCCTATGACTAAAAAGTCTCACCCACAAGGCAGTGGGGTTGTTTTACTTCGGGGTACCCTCCCTTAGCCTTTTACTCTCCCGAGCTTACCTACAAGGCAGTAGGGCAGCCACAGATTGTACTACTGCATACAGTAGCAGATAAAATTACCTGACCTGGTGTATATAGGATATGCTATTTGTATCTCTTTTTTATTTTTACTATAGCACATTTTTGCGAAATAGGTCCAGTGAACAAGTATTTTATAGATCGCTCAGTATAATAAACCGAAGGTTTCACGTTCTAGATTCTGCTTCGGCGCTAGGGTATTCGTGCATCTGGCTATTGTCTTTGGATTGTAGACATGATCAAGCGTTGAGGAAGGAAGGAAGGAAGGAAGGAAGGAAGGAGGTAGGAAGGAAGGAAGGAAGGAAGGAAGGAAGGAAGGAAGGAAGGAAGGAAGGAAGGAAGAAGGAGGAAGGAAGGAAGGAAGGAAGGAAGGAAGGAAGGAAGGAAGGAAGGAAGGAAGGAAGGAAGAAGGAAGGAAGGAAGGAAGGAAGGAAGGAAGGAAGGAAGGAAGGAAGGAAGGAAGGAAGGAAGGAAGGAAGGAAGGAAGGAAGGAGGAATGAAGGAAGGAAGGAAGGAAGGAAGGAAGAAGGAAGGAAGGAAGGAAGGAAGAAGGAAGGAAGGAAGGAAGGAAGGAAGGAAGGAAGGAAGGAAGGAAGGAAGGAAGGAAGGAAGGAAGGAAGGAAGGAAGGAAGGAAGGAAGGAAGGAAGGAAGGAAGGAAGGAAGGAAGGAAGGAAGGAAGGAAGGAAGGAAGGAAGGAAGGAAGGAAGGAAGGAAGGAAGGAAGGAAGGAAGGAAGGAAGGAAGAAGGAAGGAAGGAAGGAAGGAAGGAAGGAAGGAAGGAAGGAAGGGAAGGAAGGAAGGAAGGAAGGAAGGAAGGAAGGAAGGAATAGAAAGGAAGGATTAAAGAAAAAATGGGAGAAAGAAAGCAAGCCTCAGTTTCAAGAAAATTTTTAAGTAAAGATGTTATTTTTGTATTGATAACATTTTAAGATTTTAATATCTACGATATATTAAGAGAAAAAAAATCTTTGAGCTTACCAGAATTCGAACCGACTTCCATTTGAACTGACAGTTGCCCCGATTTAACCAGCACTGTCTGTTGCTAACTTTGTCACCTCAGCGTGGAATATTCCACGACAGAAAAGTCTAAAAGATGAAATAAAAACACGCCATGACTTTGAAGATTACAAATTCGTTAAAGATTTTGGCGTTTACAATTATAGTGTGTATCAAACTATTATTTTGTTTGGAGGCGAGGCGCTTCACAGCTGCAAATCTGGATGCTGTCAGCGACTCACAGCTGATGGATTGAGCCATGATTGGTGAATCAAAACTAACCAGACCTTACTGCACCTCTTCACGGTGCCTCTAGAAATTGATTAACCAGTCCAGTCTTAACAAGCAAGTAGGGATCGAAGGTGGAAGGCAACATGGTACTTAAAAATAACTTGCTCAAGTCGGATGTGTTGGGCGGAAAGGAGTAAATAAACTACAACCACACAAGGAATCTATGTTCACTTAACGTCTTTTCAACGCAAGAAAGAAGGAAAGGAAGAAAGAAAGAAAGAAAGAAAGAAAGAAAGAAAGAAAGAAAGAAAGAAAAGAAAGAAAGAAAGAAAGAAAGAAAGAAAGAAAGAAAGAAAGAGAAAGAAAGAAAAGAAAAAAAGAATTTACTTGATTTTCTCCTCAACTTACGCTATGTTTCCTGTAAAATAACATTTATTTACTCATTCATGGACCATATCGACAGGCGTTGGATATCATGTTCCTCCATTGCCCATTAACAGTTCCACCGTTGGTCTCTTTTCGTGCCGCTAAACCATCCAGCTTCTATTCCCATTGTCTACCTCTAGTTGTGTGGCCTTCTAATTTTCCTGTTGTTACTAAACACACCAACCCGCCTCTTCTCCACACATTTCCCACACATCTGGAGTACCTTTTACTCATTTGTTTTATAATTTTCCTCTCCTCATCTACATCTCTTAGTAACTCCAATTTAGTTTTGGGCAGTCTGTGATATGTTTAGTATTATTCTATAAAAATCTTCTCCTTCTTCTTTCCTTCCTCATCTGCCTTTCAGCGTCGAGGGGAGATATAATTTGCGGTCTTTTGCTCTTCTGTTGCCATCTGCTGCTGTTATGTTTCCTAGTGCTTCTAATATTCCACCGACCCATCTTTTTCGTGGTCGACCCTTGGGTCTGGTTTCTCACAACGTTTGTTGCAAGCTCGTTGTGTTGTTTTTGTTCTTTCTACCTTGTCACGTAGTCAAACCATTTTATCTGTTGTTTCCTTATATATTCTATGGCGGGGGCTATTCCTAGCTTTTTTCTCAGTTCTTCATTTCTGATCTTATCTCTCAGACTGTTTCCTGTCATTCGTCTAACACATTTCATCTCTGTAGAGGTAATTTTTCTTATTGTTCTTGCATCTAGGGTCCAGGTCTGGCATTGGTAGCACAACGTTGGGATGAAGATTGTATTGTATAGTGCTCGTTTTGCCTCCAGAGCTATTTCCTTGTTGGACAATAGTGGCGATAACTGTCCGATGATTTAACAAGCTTTGTTGCATCTTGATTCTATCTCTGCCGTTTGAGAATTATCGTATTATCTATACAAATAATTGTCAAAAAGGCACAATTTAACTGATTCTGTCCGGTGTCTTAACTCTTTTATTACTGTCCAACAGATAACCAACAGATAATATGGTTTGGGCACGTGACAAGACAGAGTGATCAAAACACAACACAACGAGCTTTCATTAAGCGTTGCAAAAGCACCAGACCCAAGAAAAAGATGGATCGATGGAATATTAGAAGCACTAGGAAACATAACAGCAGCAATGGCAAACAGAAGAACAAAGGACCGCAAATTATATCTTCCCTCGACGCTGAAAGGCAAATGAGGACGGGAAAAAAAGAAGAATTTACTGTCCATAATTACAATAGTAGTATTCCAGGGTTTACAGTACATTATCCAGCTAACCTATGGAAAAACACGTGTGTACACTAACACTCACGAATAACAACCGTATTTTGTATGCGCCTTCGGACAAATAACAGGAGCGTTAGACATGCCTGGTTGCTTACTAGTACGTGTTGGTACAAATCAACGTCACTTGCTCAAGAAAAACACATTCTTTTTTATTTCTTACACTACCTTCGAAGACGGAATTATCTGTCTGTGCGGCGAGGGACCCCTGTGCACACGACTGCCAGAGACAAACGGATTAACACGCAAAATTAAAAAAAAAAATTCACACTAATGAACATACGTACCTGTTCAAATTTTTGGTCTCACTTTCTTCAATGGCGTTTGAATTATTGAGGCAATGCCGGGCCCCAGTAGTTATTAAGCCAGCCTGTATCAGGTAGCTCACAACTTAGCTCGATAGGTAATTCTGACCAAACCTGCAAAATAATTCCGGTGTTGATAGTGAAGCTGGAGGCCGCATTAGCTCAGTGGTTAGTGAACTGGACTACTAAGGACAAGAGGTAGGGTTCGATCCCAACTGACGGCTTCCAGATTCACCCAGCCTTTAATGGGTACCGGATTTTTTCTGGGAAAGTAAAGCGGCACGGGCGTAATACCGACCACATTACCCCAAAATATCATGTGCTGAAGTTCTGTAAAATGTATGGTCACTAACACCATATTCCATATACGCTACTTAGCGTGACGGGGTACTTTACTTTACTTTACTTGATAGTGAAACTAACGATGGCATAACCATATACTGGTAGAGCATGAACACACGTAATATTTCCTTCAGTCAATTTCAGTTGAGTTAATTAGATTAATTAGAAATTAGTAAAGCAATGTCCTTCAAAAACCTTGAGATCAGGAAATCAAAACTCATCAGTACAAAAACAAAACTATTCAAATTAAACGTACTATCAACCCTTACGTATGCATATGAGAGCTGGAAAACACTAAGAGACATAGAAACAAAGTTGGACGCATTTGAAAATAAATGTCTTGGTATATCGTGGAAGGGATTCAAAACAAACTAGGAAATTAGAGAAATCGCCAAGCAACCACGAATATATTCAGTAATCAAGAAAAGACGATGGTCATATTTTCGAAATGTGATGATAATAACCGAAAGTAAAGCAAACCCTCAAGTGGGAAACAACAGGTAGAAGGATAATAGGACGACACAGAGAGAAAAGAACATGGTTCAGAGAGGCATATGCAGCAGGAATCGGCTCCCTCAATGAGATCGAGATGCTAGCACAGAACAGAGACAAATGGAGAGATTTTATGAAAACTCTTTGCAGATATTGACATTGCTAGAAGGACAATTTAGAAAAGAAGAAAGATGATCTGGGTCTATGCCCTATAGACCCACTACGGTCAAGAGATAGATAGATAGATAGATAGATAGATAGATAGATAGATAGATAGATAGATAGATAGATAGATAGATAGATAGATAGATAGATAGATAGATAGATAGATAGATAGATAGATAGATAGATAGATAGATAGATAGATAGATAGATAGATAGATAGATAGATAGATAGATAGATAGATAGATAGATAGATAGATAGATAGATAGATAGATAGATAGATAGATAGATAGATAGCAAACAAAAGACAAGAATGTTAGAAAATACATTTTTTTACTAATTAAGACAGAAGTCATATCATGTCTGGACAGTAGAATCAATTTATTTGTTGTTTATTTCATAGACATCGTTAGCTCCTTTTCTGGTCTATATTTTCTTCGGCTAGGAAGGGTCAGCAGCCTCTTATTTGTCGTGTCACAGTGAATTGTCATCTCTCTCGTAGCTGGAAATGGAAGATTGCGTTGCTAAACCCTACTTATCACCTGTGTTGACTGTATTCTACGCCCTGTCCCCCGCACCTTAGGTGGCCTTAATGAAAGGACAACCGGCCCACTTCCGGTACTAGAAACTGGATTGAAAATGATTCGTCACCTGATCACCGGAAGTCGGCCAGGTCCGGAGGTTTTTGTCCAATCAACAGCGACAAAGAGACGAGGTAAAGGATAAATAGCACGCGAGAACAGACGATTGGCCCGTTCAGCTATTTTGCATAATGAATAACTATTTTCATTAGTCGGAGACAATTAACAACGGAAGCAGTGCGTGAGCTCACATCAGGATGAACAAAACACGCTGATGAGCACAGACAAATGCGATCAATAGGGTGTAATAATAGAATAACAAAGTAGATTATTCCTCTATTTTCGTAAGTTCAAAAGGGATGATACCAAAACGTCCAATATTAAACACAGCCCCGATCTGTACGTCAATTGTTTATATCACGTTTTCTTTATTCGTGACAAATGAATCATTTCACTCACAGAACTCCCAAGATTTTATTGTAAAGAATACACCAAATTCGGCAAAAGTTTCATTTGGTGTAAAATGAACACACGTTCAACTCACCGTTCTTGTATTGTCCCCTGATATTGTTTGTGCAGATGTTGCATTGAGCGAGTGATTTGCGAGTAGTACAAGTTTCATTGCGCCCTTTGTGTTCGTATAATGCGAAATGCTTCACACTAAGATTTCTTTCGATTTCATTTGTGCTTGCTTGATTACAGCTGTTTAGCTTGCGTGAATCCCTTATGTAATTATAATATCGTATTCTAGAAACAATTTATGGATGCCCAAAGTGCATTTTTTGTTCTTAGGTTTTAGCATGTGGGTGTTTATTGAAAGAGGGAATGTCTGTTTCGTTGAAAGGGAGTAGATCATGTACTACAGAACAGGTGTTGTTTAATAGTCATTTCATGATAATGATTTTTGTCTGCAGCGAGGAGCTGTGCCACTGATGTTTATTTTCATCCTAAAGTGGTATTTTAATTTTTCAGCATTAATGGATGAAGATATCCCAAGTCTGGTACATTCCACTCATTCTAAATATAATATTGTATGAAAGAGGTTTGAATTTGTGACACCACACAAAACGTAAAATGTTTCTCGATTCTTGATCCTTCCATCGCCGCTAGATGTAGCTTAAGTCGCGTAATGTTTGTTGTGCCCATCTCTATTCTGGTCGTGGGCTTCGGTAGCCTAGTTGGGAAAACCACCCGATTGGGCTGCAGACGTTCATTTTTTTTTTCCAACCACGACTACAATTCACACTGCTCCCAGCGGGAATCGAACACGGGTTGTCCGAACGTGGGTAGTCCAGTCGGGTGGTTTTCCCAACTAGGCTACCGAGGCCCCCTAAACAGAATGGAGGAATGGTGAAGAACCTCAGAAGGTGAGGAATGCCACCTAGCATCGTGAGTTTCTATGCTTGAAGCGACACTATCCAGAAGTCTCCGAACACTTCTGGATAGGCGGTCGAGCACATATTGATGAAAACTCGCGTGCTAAGACGCCGATGCAAGTTCGTACCTTGACCTTGACCTCTATTCTGGTCGAATGTTCGATCTTATCCAACATGTCTTTGCCAGATTTTTCTTTCCTTTGCAATTTTCTTTTCAGTGTCTCTCTAGGTCTTCCTCTTTTTCCCGCATCCTGATGTTTCTCATAGAAGAGGTTGCCGCAGGAGCTACTGAGTTAAGTGCTCTGTGCACACCATGAGCTGTGCGTTTTATCCGTTTTGATCGTGTTTCCATCTTCCGATTGCTAACAATGAATAATGATGTTGTATTACGGGTAACAGAATCTGTGTTCACTTTCTGTGCGGTTTCGCCTTATGTCTTTTGGCGTGTGCTGTGACTGCTTTGATGGAACCTTAGCTACCTTTCTTGTTTGGGAGATGAGATATTAATTCCGATGATTCCACTGGCGGTTGAGCAATTATGGATTTTACTTCGATTGCAGTGATACCGGGGCCTTCCATAACCATCCTATAGAATAGGTGCATCTTGATGCCTTTACACCATCCTATAGAATAGCTTGTTTTGAAATTCAACTGTTGTGTCTTCATAACACGTATCTGACCTACGTCCATCTTATCTTCTAATTCTTTGTGAAATTGTTGATTGCATGACCATTTATCTAATCTCAATATTAGGTCTGAATTCGTTCATTTATTAAAAAAAAAAAAAAAAAGTAAAGAGCCCCCGTCACGCCAAGTGGCGTATAGGGAATATGGTGTTAGTGACCATACATTTTACAGACCAGCACATGATTTTTGGGGTAATGTGGTCGGTATTACGCCCATGTCGCTTTACTCTCCCAGAAAAGAATCCGGTACCCATTTAAGGCTGGGTGAACCCAGAAGCCGTCGGTTGCGATCGAACCTCTTGTCCTTTGTAGACCAGTTCACTAACTACTGAGCTATCGCGGCTCCCTCGTTCCATTGTACACACAGTTATTTTCTAGGCATTTCTCTTCAAAAAGTTATTTTTTTCTCAATTTCTTTTATTGTTTTCCAGCTCTAGTTTTTTCATGTCTACAGTTGATTATACTTTTGAGTTGAATATTCCAAGTTTAGTTTATTTGCTTAGTGTTTTTTTTTTATTTACATGGATGCACACATAATGTTAGAATTTTCTTAAAAGACCCCAGCCAGGTGCACAAACACTGTAGCGCTGGCGCAGAATCCCAAAGGTAGATCCTTTGGTGACTTGGCACGATAATCTACATGCAAGAACTGGAAGTATTTGATGTCGAAAAAAGACTTCACCAAGTGAAGGCTGTTAGGAAACTTCACCAAATCTCTGTTAGGAAACTTTACCAAATCTTCGGTATGAATCTTCATCAATTTTCTGCTAAGAATCTTCGGCAAATATTAGTTTGAAGACTTCATCAAATTTCTATTGTGAAACTTCACCTTCTATGTCATGATGTGATTCATATACTTTTTGCTACTTCACCTGATTGATTCTTTCAAAAATGATACTTCATCCAAATTTGTACAATGAGACTTTACCAAAGTTCTTATGCGAGATTTCACCAAATATTTGTATGAGCCTTATTTATATATGTCAATTGTAAGACTTCACCAAGTATCTATTTTGAGTCTTATTATATATATATTATGATTTGCCCGACTTCTACAAATATTTTCTGTCAGCCTTGTTTAAATAACTATTGAGAGGCTCCACCAAATCTCTGTTATGAGCCTTTGTAAATAGTTATTATGAGGCTTTTATCATATATCTATTATGAGTCGTTTTAAAATTATCTATTGAAAGACTTCATCAATACTCTGTTCTGAGCCACATTTTAATATTTATTGAGAGACTTCATTAAAACTGTTATAAGCCTCATTTAAATATCTATTTGAGAGACTTTATCAAGAGTCTTTATGATCTTCATTTAAATATATATTGAAAGACTTTATGAAAACTCTATAATGAGCGTAATCTAAATATTTTTGAGAGGTTTCATCAAAACTCTATAATGAGCCTAATTTAAATATCTTTTCAGAGATTTCATCAAAACTCTATAATGAACTTTATTTAAATATCTATTGAGAGACTTTATCAAAACTTAAAAATGAACCTCATTTAAATATCTATTGAGAGACTTCATAAAATCTCTTTTAACATTGCCTAAGTTTACTAACTACTTGATCCGATTTACTGTTAGCCCTACATACCTAAAGAATTGGACTACAAAAGACAAGAGGTAGGGTTCGATCACCAACCGACGGCTACCGGGTTCACATAGTCTTAAATGGGTACCGGATTTTTTCTGTGAAAGTAAAGCGGCGCGGGTGTAATCCCGACCAAATTACACCAAAAATCATGTGCCGAAGGTCTATACAAATTATGGTCACTAACACCATATTCTCTATACGCCACTTGGCGTGACGGGGCACTTGAATTTTTACTTTACTACATACTTATAGTGAAAATGAGTTACAAGAAATGTTGGACATTATAGTGAAGGAAAGCAAAAAAAAAGGCCGTAATAACAAAAAAAAAGAGGTAATGGTAACAACAAAGAAAAAGACATCACCTCAGTGCAAAATAAAGACAAGTGGTACAATATTAAAACAGGTAAGTGAATTTAAATATGTGGGAACTTTGTTAACCTCAGACGGAAGATGTACAAAAGAGGCGAGATGCAGAATGGCTCAGGCAAAAGCAGCTTTCCAAAAAATGAGGAAAATACAATGCAATCCATTTTTTACAATAGAAACAAGAAAAAGAGTTCTTAAATGTTACGTAGAGTCAGCCTTAACATATGGATGCGAATCACGGACAATAGGACAACAGACAAGAAAATCACTGGAGTCTGCAGAAATGTGGTTTTACATAAGAATGTTGAGAATACCATGGACAGCTAAGAAGAGCAATGAAGAGGTTCTGAGAGAGGTCAAAGCAAAAAGAGAGCTAATTTCCAATGTTAGGAAGAGACAATCATCATTTTTTTGGCCATGTAATGAGAAGAGAACAAATTGAATATATTGTAACAACTGGGAAAATTGAGGGACGAAGAGATAGAGGGAAGCAAAGAGAAAAAATAACAGACAGCTTAAGAGAATGGCTTGTCAGAAGGTCAACAACAGAAATGATAAATAGCTGCCGAGACCGAAAGTTGTGGAGAGACATGATCACCTACGCCACTAGGCCCGGTACTTGATGATGATGATGATGATTCTTTTGTTTATTTCAATTGTACATTTTCCATCACTGGTTATCACTGTCCAAGGTAACACTCACTTAGTGTTTGTTAATTTCCTTTTTACATTCTGTAGTAAAGTAGTATCACGCCAAGTCGTATAGAAATATGGTGTAGTGACCCTATATTTACAGATTCAGCACATGATCGGTATTACGTGCTGCTTTTACTTTCAGAAAAATCTACCCATTTAGTCGGTTATCGAACCCTACTTGTCCGTAGTAGTCCAGTTCATGTCCTAGGATTACTGTTGCCTGGTATTTTACATTCTGTAGAACACATTTATATGCAAAATAAGTCCATATCTCATTTAGTCTAGCTAACTCATTTAACTAACTAATGTATATCTACTTATATATTTTATAATGGAGGGCGTGGATTCAGGACGGCGAGGCAGGGGCAGACCAAGAAGAACGTGGTTTCAAGATATTCAAAGAGGCCTTCATCAGAAGTGGGAGATTTGGCTAGAGACAAAGATTCTTTCAGAAGGGCTGTGGTCAATGTAACGTTCTGTGGGAGATCTGACTAGAGACAAAGATTCTTTCAGAAGGGCTGTGGTCAATGTAACGTTCTGTGGGAGATCTGACTAGAGACACAGATTCTTTCAGAAGGGCTGTGGTGAATGTAACGTTCTGTGGGAGATCTGACTAGAGACAAAGATTCTTTCAGAAGGGCTGTGGTGAATGTAACAATATTTAAAGGACATTCAACCTGACGATAATGATCTATCTATCTATCTATCTATCTATCTATCTATCTATCTATCTATCTATCTATCTATCTATCTATCTATCTATCTATCTATCTATCTATCTATCTATCTATCTATCTATCTATCTATCTATCTATCTATCTATCTATCTATACTTCTCTGTGTGTATGTGTTCCATCTCATTTCAATCGTTATCTTTCTATCTGTATAATTCTATATGTATGCCCCTCCATATATCTCTGTGTGTACGCGTTTCTATCTCACTTCTAACTATCATTATCTCTCTCTCTCTCTCTCTCTCTCTCTCTCTCTCTGTCTCATCTGCCCAACACTAATTAACGTAGCTACAGCCCTGTGTCGTGTCCCCTCGCTACCAGGTATCTAATTCTCCACAATATCTCAACGAAGACTCACACATTCTCCATGGCGACACACTCGCCCGCTGGACCATCAGGAGGTCTCCCGTGTTTCAAACAAGCATGGAGACCCTGGTGGGAAAATGGATATGGGCGTTTCCGCTGGCAACAGTTACGGCCGATATTTGAGACTCAGCTACCTGTAAAGAACGCCCGCGTGGGACAGATACCTTTTTCAGGAACTGCCACGCCTCTGGCTCACTTGTAGGTCCTGACAGGATGGAACTGACGCCCAGTGCGTGACGCTTGCATGCGGCAGGCTGCGGTTGTGAGATTATGGGCTAAACTAGAACACGCACACAGATACCAGCTACACGACATATGCACACAAACATAGCTATGTATTTGTATTACGTTTGTACATATCTGTATCAATTGTTTCTCGGTTTCAGTATTCAGCTACTAAATTAATGTACTGTCCCCTATAAAAAATCTTGGACTTTATCATTCGAAGGAAGAAAGTTGTTTATTCTGCTGTTGCGTTAGCTCGATGTCTATTCCCTGTTCATAGTCCGGTACGTACTAATGTTTACTCGACAAGTGAAGGGATAGTCAGAATTTCGTTATACACCATTAAATTGCACGTATATGCTTTGCGTTGTGGTTTGCAGGAGAGCTGTGATATTGTGTCTTTCAGCCCAGTGCATCCGATTTCGGTCAGATGTTTTTGATTTCCAGACTGCCTTCCCTTTCTATCCCTACTCACCTATCCAGACAGGCTAGTCTGTGTCTAATGATACCGGGAAGAGGTGCAGTTAGAACTTAATAGTTCTGGTTCACATATCCTGTCGCATTCAGTCAGCTATGAGTCGCTGTGACCGCTATCAGCTTTGATTCTAACACACACTTTGTAAGTGGAAGAAAGAAAGTTCTTCATGTTGTGTAGCGTCAGTTCTAAGTTTTGGATTAGAGTCCACAAAATTGAGCAAAATAAAGAAAATCTCCCTTTCTGCTATTGCCTTTCAGCTCCCTGTGGAGCATATGTATTCGACAAACACTTTCCAAGCTGTTTTATTTCTTGCCATTCTTTTAAAATCATTCCATGTCTTCCCCATCATCTTCATCTCTGCTTCTATCTGTCTTCTCCAAGAATTACTTGTCTTCCTCTTTGTCTTTTCCCCTGGGGATTCCAAAAAAGGGCCTGTTGTGTAATACTCTCAGTTGGCTTCCGCAGTGTATGTCCTATCCAGCACCATCGTCTTAGCTGTATCTCTTTATCCACTGGATTGGACTGGTACTTTTCAATAATTAAAATCTCTCTAAAGCTACATGATTTTACAGGGTAAAAAGATGCATAGGGTTCTCGAACGTGCATAGAGTGCACATGAATCTCATGTTTTTAGCAGCTTTCCGCCGGGTCCAGGCGTCGGATCTCACTACCCAGAAATCAGGGGAACGAACCACGGATTACAATAAAAAAATATTCCCATCGTCTTTGGCAGGATTTGAAAGCTAGACGGGGGACTGGTTGGTCTCGTGGCAAGACGCCGGCCTTGAGACAGAGAGGTTGTGAGTTCAAATCCCGGCTGCACCAGATGAGGATTTTTATTTATGATTTCTCTATGCTACAACCACCCCTGGTCTCAGCAGGGAGACCCGGCTTGAAACGTCAATTACTCATCGACGAAATAAATATGAGACCCCCGAAGACGGAGTTATATGCCTGTGCTGCGAGGGATCCCTGTGCACACGGCTGCCAGGGAAAAACGGATTAACTCGCAAAATTCAGTTCCTAGTCTCTAGGAACTTCGCCAGAGCTAAAAGCTGGAACGCAAAAAAAAAAAAAAAAAAAATGAAAGCGAGACGTTTTTGACCTCATGTAGACATCTAATCATAAGACCACCTAGTCTCTTAGCTTCTGTTCTAAACTAGTAGACATGTTTATTGTAAATTGCCAACCCTGCAGTTTTCGCATTAACTTTGCATCTCTGAACAGGTGAAACGTCACCGACTACTGCAGTGGTTTGATGGCGTTGGATGTGTTCTTGCATTTGCTGCAACTTAAAGCACTTACATTGAGGCACTTACGTGAAGTCACTATCACGGAGACACTTATATGGTGGTACTTTCATGAAGGTACTTACTTGGGGGCCTTTCATGGAGGCACTTAAATACTTACTTGGACGCACTGACATGGAACTACGTACATAGAGTCACTTACATGGAAGCACTTATAAGGATGCATTTAAATACTTACTTGGACGCACTGACAGGGAACTACTTACATAGAGTCACTTACATGGAAGCACTTATAAGGAGGCATTTAAATACTTACTTAGTTGAACGCACTGACATGGAACTACTTACATAGAGTCACTTACATGGAAGCACTTATAAGGAGGCATTTAAATACTTACTTGGACGCACTGACATGGAACTACTTACATAGAGTCACTTACATGGAAGCACTTATAAGGATGCATTTAAATACTTACTTGGACGCACTGACAGGGAACTACTTACATAGAGTCACTTACATGGAAGCACTTATAAGGAGGCACTTAAATACTTACTTGGACGCACTGACATGGAACTACTTACATAGAGTCACTTACATGAAAGTACTTATAAGGAGGCATTTAAATACTTACTTAGTTGGACGCATTTTCCTGGATGTACTTATTTGGAAGCACATGGGGGCTGGTTGATCTCGAGGGCCGGCCTTGAGACGGAGAGGTTATGGGTTCAAATCCCGGCTACACCGGTTGGATTTTTATTTATTTCTCTCTGCGGTAACCACCCCTGATCTCAGCTGCGAGGCACAGCTTGAAACGTCAATTACTCATCGACGGAAAAAAATATGAGACCTCCGAAGTCGGAGTTATCTGCCTGTGCTGCGAGGGACCCCTGTGCACACAGCTGCCAGGGAAAAATGGATTAACTCGCAAAATTCAGTTCCTAGTCTCTAAGGACTTCGTCAGAGGTTAAAAAAAAAAGCTGGCCAACGATTAAAAAAAAATAAATAAAAAATTGGAAGCACGTAATATTGCTCTTCTCAAACTTATGAGCCATCTTTCCAAAAAGCAAATATTGTCCCAAACTTTCAGGTCATGCCCCACTTGCTAATTAGATGTATTAATCATATCAAGATATGTACTGGTTGGTCTTAGGGTTTTTGTCTTCTTCTGCGCCATGATTCAGTGAATCTCAGATTATGTCATTTATGTTATATTGCACCCCATAGTGAAAGCAAGAATATGTTTGTTTTCACTGTAGTCGTATCACTTGTTAGGGATAGTGGTTGGTCTCGAGGCAAGACGCCGACCTCTAGACAGAGAGGTTGTGGTTTCAAATCCCGGCTGCACCGGTTGGGATTTTTATTTTTGATTTCTCTCTGCGGCAACCACCTCTGGTCTCAGCAGCGAGGCCCGGTTTTAAACATCAATTACTCATAGACGGAAAAAAAATATGAGTACCACCGAAGATGAAGTTATCTGCCTATGCGGCGATGGATCCCGGTGCACACGGCTGCCAAAGAAAAAACGGATTAACAAGCAAAATTAAGTTCCTAGTTTCTAGGGACTTCGTCAGAGATAAAGGCTGGCGAACGCTAAAAACAAAAAAAAAGCATCGCTTGTTATTGATTGGTGATTAATGAAGGCGTTCTACCTTAAAGCTATTGTGTGGACACCCTAACCTTGTGTAACGCTGCTGTGACTGTGTAAACATTGTTCCCGAAACTGACCACAATAATACGGGTTCATTTCCAAAATTGGCATGAGCAAGTTCAGGAAGCCTTACACATGACCGGTTAGATCTGATACCATTTAACATTATAATCCGGTAGATGTTCTATAAGATGGAATTTTATTGCACAAAAGTTTGACCAGTAGAGCACATTTTCTCCCCTGATGTGTCAGCACCACAAAGTGATACAGGGGCCTGTATGTATATGTCACCAATAGCTGCTCTAGAGGTAGAGAGGGCTGTATGCCCATGTCCCCAAGAGCTGTTCTAGAGGTAGAGGAGCCTGTATGCCCATGTCCCCAAGAGCTGTTCTAGAGGTAGAGGAGCCTGTATGCCCATGTCCCCAAGAGCTGTTCTAGAGGTAGAGGAGCCTGTATGCCCATGCCCCCAAGAGCTGTTCTAGAGGTAGAGGAGCCTGTATGCCCATGTCCCCAAGAGCTGTTCTAGAGGTAGAGGAGCCTGTATGCCCATGTCCCCAAGAGCTGTTCTAGAGGTAGAGGAGCCTGTATGCCCATGTCCCCAAGAGCTGTTCTAGAGGTAGAGGAGCCTGTATGCCCATGTCCCCAAGAGCTGTTCTAGAGGTAGAGGAGCCTGTATGCCCATGTCCCCAAGAGCTGTTCTAGAGGTAGAGGGGGCTGTATGCCCATGTCCCCAAGAGCTGTTCTAGTGGTAGAGGATCCTGTATGCCCATGTCCGCAGGAGCTGTTCTAGTGGTAGGGGGGCCAGTATGCCCATGTCCCCAAGAGTTGTTCTAGAGGTAGAGGGGCATGTATGCCAATGTCCCCAAGAGCTGATCTAGAGGTAGAGGGGCCTGTATGCCCATGTCCCCAAGAGCTGTTCTAGAGGTAGAGGATCCTGTATGCCCATGTCCCCAAGAGCTGATCTAGAGGTAGAGGGGCCTGTATGCCCATGTCCCCAAGAGCTGTTCTAGAGGTAGAGGGGGCTGTATGCCCATGTCACCAATAGCTGTTCTAGAGGTAGAGGAGCCTGTATGCCCATGTCCCCAAGAGCTGTTCTAGAGGTAGAGGGGCCTGTATGCCCATGTCCCCAGGAGCTGTTCTAGTGGTAGAGGTGCCTATATGCCCATGTCCCCAAGAGCTGTTCTAGAGGTAGAGGGGCCTGTATGCCCATGTCCCCAAGAGCTGTTCGAGTGGTAGAGGAGCATATATGCCAATCACCTCAAGAGCTGTTCTAGAGGTAGAGAGTGAGGGGTGGGCAATCAACTACATCACCGAAAAAAAATGTCCTATTGATATGGAAAATATGCTCACAAACGCCATATTCCTCACACGTTTCAAGAAGCCTTTACTTTACGACCGGGTAAGTCCAGAAACTGTACAGATGTAAGTTAATAGACTTATTTTGATGACACAAGCGGTGTGAATGTTGGAGCATGACAAACCAGCAGTGTGAATGTTAGAGAATGACAAACCTGCGGTGTGAATATTGGAGCTTTACAAAACAGCGGTGTGAATGTTGGAGCATGACAAACCTGCAGTGCGAATGTTGGAACATGACAAACCTGCGGTGTGAATGTTGGAGCATGACAAACTAGAAGTGTGAATGTTGGAGCTTGACAAACATGCGATGTGAATGGTGGAGCATGACAAACCTGCGGTGTGAATTTTGAAGCATGACAAATCGGCAGTGTGAGTGTTGGAGCATGACAAACTAGAAGTGTGAATGTTGAAGCATGACAAACCAGCAGTGTGAATATTGGAGCATAACAAACCTGCGGTGTGAATGTTGGAGCATGACAAACTAGAAGTGTGAATGTTGGAGCATGACAAACTAGAAGTGTGAATGTTGGAGCATGACAAACTAGAAGTGTGAATGTTGGAGCATGACAAACATACGGTGTGAATGTTGGAGCATAACAAACATACGGTGTGAATGTTGGAGCATGACAAACCTGCGGTGTGAACGTTGGAGCATGGCAAATCTACGGTGTGAATGTTGGAGCATGACAAACTAGAATTGTGAATTTTGTAGCATGACAAACCAGCTGTGTGAATGTTGGAGAATAACAAACCTGCGGTGTGAATGTTGGAGTATGACAGCCTACGATGTGAATGTTGGAGCATGACAAACCTGCTGTGTGAATGTTGGAGCATGACAAACCAGCTGTGTGAATGTTGGAGCATGACAAACCTGCGGTGTGAATGTTGGAGTATGACAGCCTACGATGTGAATGTTGGAGCATGACAAACCTGCTGTGTGAATGTTGGAGCATGACAAACCAGCTGTGTGAATGTTGGAGCATGACAAACCTGCGGTGTGAATGTTGGAGCATGACAAACCTGCGGTGTGAATGTTGGAGCATAACAAGAAAGATATAATGACGGCTACTTACATTGATTATTAGTGAAAGTGAGATTATAGAAGAGATGATTATAGAGTAAAAGGGCGAATTAACGGTGTGTGTAACCAAAGTTATCTTAAATGTTATGTAGAGCCAGTTTTAACATATTAATATGAATCATGGACAATAGGACAACAGACATGAAAATCACTGGAGTCTGTAATGTTGTTTTACAGAAAAATGTTGAGAATACCATGAGCAATTAAGAAGAGTAATGTAAATGTTCCGAAAGCAAAAAGATAATTAATTTCCAATATTAGGAAGAAACAATCATCATTTTTTGGCTATGCAGTGAAAAGAGAACTGGAATATATTGTAGCAACTGAACAAATTTAGGGATGAAGAGATAGAGGGAAGCAAAGAGAAAAAAAAATACCAGACAGCTTAAGAGAATGGCTTGGCAGAAGGTCATCAACAGAAGTGATAAATAACTGTCGAGATCGAAAGTTGTGGAGAGACATGATCACCTACGCCAGCAGGCCCAGTACTTGATGATGATGAAGATAACCAAAGAGGTGCTAGAACTATCGGGCGTTCCTACTTTTAGTGACCTAATTTGGAAGGGCAGAACACCTACAGGTTTGCCCAGTGTGCGTGAGGTCCGTTCGAATAATTAATCAATCAAGTGACCATTTCCATATTGGTGGCATGGAGACGAGTTCAGTGCATGAAGTGAGATTTGTCAGCGACTCATAGCTGACATCTGGCATCAGGATCAGTATACCAGAGTTGAGTAAGACGCGTCTCTATCTCCCTGTGTGGACCTATAAAACAGACAACGCACTCTGGCATCACGAATAAGTACAACAGAATATCAAAATGAACATTAACACATTCAAGCATAAAGAAACGTATGCTCATTTCGCACCGTTTTCCTCATCTACCGTCAAGATGGGAATAAGAGGCGCTAACAACGACGTCATATCGATATTGATCATCTAGCTTGCCCCTGCGAAACGCAGAATGAAAATCTTAGAATCTTTGAATGGAATGCTGGCTGACTTCTTCAAAATCATCGACGTGGATTTCTGAAAGAGAACGAAGATGATAATCAGGATTTTTAACGGGAAAAAAGCCGAACTAGAAATGTCGAACCGATTTCTATGTAGAGTCATTTCGTTGAAGAAAAGCAGCAATTTTTTATTTGTTTCATAATTCAGCGCGCTGGTTTTTAAATGTAAAAAAAACATAAAAGGAAAGCCCAAGTGATTTTTGCCACGTGAACTGTTTGACAGGAAGACGGGAATGTTCCGTGTATAGGGCGGAGACAAGGAGTTTCAGTTTACCAATCCAATATTTCATCAGCGGTGCTTCCGAAGCCCGGAGGATCAACCTTCCAGACATGTTATTAATTTCTGAGGTCAGGGAAAAGTGAAACCTCACGAGAATCGAATGGGACGGTTCCAAACACCAGCCGATTTTGTTGTTTCTCCCCAGACCCATTGTTACCGAGACTAAGGTCGAGGGTTGAATTCAACGATCTAAAACGTACCCGAAGAGAAGAAGAGGTAGAAGTGACAAGTGACATTTGAAATCTCCGCCCCCTTGTCAGTTCGGCGTTGGATCTGTCTGATGGTCTTCCAGCCAGGCGTGGCGTCGATTTCGCGGCTAATTCACATCTCGATCCTTGAGAATCCAGGATCTTCTGGAACACTTTAATAGGGCCGCTCTGGCCCCTAAAGGAAACCTGACTCTGGAGGACACTGGACGTTTCCGAAGGACGCAGCAGACACAAGCTTTGTTAAATCCAAGAGCAGACGAGTCGTTGAGGACGCTTGGCGTATGCACTCTGGTGATTCACATCCACTGGGGATATCACGTTTTATTAAAAGATTCATCTATCAATTAATATGCTTGGGCCTCAAATCTTCATGAAGCATCATCTAGACATTACTCAGGTTTTAGTGGACAAGTTACAAGTTTCTAATTTCTTGGACAACATTTAATCAATTAATAGTTTCTAATAGCTCGAGCAAAATCCAAAATCTAATCAATTAATGGATTATATTTAACATCTTTTAAACACAATCAAAATTGAAAAGAGATCTACTAAACACAATTCAAACAAGACAAATGAGGTTGTTGTTTTTTTTGGGTTTTTTTTTTGGGGGGGGAGGTGGGGGGGGGGTCATGCTAAATGATGCAACAGCCTAATAAAACTAGTTTTGGAATGGATAATGCAAGGTAAATGAGGCAGAGGCAGACCAATGCTAACATAGACGAGTAACATCAAAAGGTGACCTATTACAACCTGCACTATCAAAGCAAGAGACAGAGCTGAATGGCGTTCTTTTGTAGCCAAACTCTAGTGCTAAGACGGCACTCAATGATAAAGGTGATAATACCGACCACATTACCCCAAAAATCATGTGCTGAAGGTCTGTAAAATGTATGGTCACTAACACCATATTCCCTATACGCCACTTGGCGTGACGGGTGTTCTTTACATTTTTTATTGAGTTGTGGAGAGTTGTGGCACTTAATGATGATAATTGTTACTATTGTAATGCTTTACTTTTACATTGCTGCAGTTTACTATCTATTGTCCTTACGAGCCGAATTCTAGACTATTTATGTCTGACTATCTGGGTTACCAAGTGTCAGACTTCCCACAGGACACCCTGAATGTCACCTGACATCCCAGTTCTGGCCGAGCCGTTCATTTCCGGCAAGGATGTTGGTATCTGCTGTTGTTGCTTCTCGTCTCAGTATTCTTGCTAGTGTTTCTTTAGGTCGGCCTCCCTTTCTTTTACCCTCTGGTTCCCATTTGAGGGTGTGCTTTGAGATTCGATTGTTGTATTTTTTTTTTATCACATAGCCAACATTTGACCACCTTCTTCTTTTGATTATAAATATTTTTAAATATTTTGTCTTTCTCTTATTCCTTCACCAGTATTCCATTAACTCCATGATATTCAAATTATTTTTCCTGACTCATCTGTTTTCAAATGCATCTAATTTATTGTATATTTATTTCATTGTTTTTAAGCTCTCGCATGCATAAGTAAGGGTGGATCGTATATTTCCTTTGAAAATCCCGAGCTTTGTTTCTGCGCTTAGTAATTCGTATTCCCATATTTTATCAAGGTTTCTAAAAGTCATTGATAATTTTGATATTCTATTTCTAATTTCTTTCTTTGTGTTTACTATAGTACTATTAATTCATTGTTTCGTATATTTATGTTCTCTGATTTTAAATCTAAAATTTGTAATTGTCGACCCATGCTGTAAGTTTTGTTTGACTTTCTCTTGCAATAAAATACTTTTAAAATATGTTTACTCTGCATGCTCTATCCAACCATTTAGATATCAGTGAAATATGGATTGTTTACAGTAGCGATGTGATGAGGGTGGACGCACTAAGGAAGCAGCTAAATAAAAGGTGCCAGAACATGACGCCAGCTTGACTTGTGTAGACAAAATTCAATGTGACAATCATACATTTCATGCTATGTGTAGTCAAAGCTGAGATAAGCTGGGAATGTCTATGACTTGTTACATTAACCCAAAATTTCCTGAAGAATTATAAATAGCTAGAAGATCCTGTGGTGTATAACAGAAAAGATTTAAGGATTCACTCAAGATTTCATTAAAGTATCATTGATAGTATCAACCCTCATGTTTCAGAATAACACTCGGCAGGAAGTGTAGGGAAAAGAACTCAGTCGTGGTCAATGCGGAAGTCAGCGGTCTCATCTGGGATAATACCGATGAGAAAGATGCAGTCATCTATGCAGGTGTATCTGTAATACGACACCAATAGAGCACATGGACATTTACAGCACCTTCGACAGGCAGAATGTTCAAAGAAGACAGTGGTGCATATGTTATGACCACGAGTAGCATGACGTTGGAGGTGATGGAAGTGACCAAGGCATTCATCTGGCTAGAGTTACAAGACTACACCCACGCCTGCATACTAAGTTAGTCGAGGAGCATGATAAGAAAGTGGAGACGGGGTGTGTACGCATGCAATAGTCGTTGCAGAAGTCAAAAATACGTAGGGTCACCTTTATTTACATCCTTGGACATTCGGGAGTACGGAGAAATGAAAGAACGGACTGATTGGCTAGATGAGCTGTCGTTGAAGCTGGTCAACCTATCGATTGGACGGACATTGTCAATACCCTTCGAGATGTGTGAAGTGCACAGAACTTCGACAACCATGAGTTTACGTCACTCCTTCGGATGAAAGAGCTGGGAGTTAAGATGGGCACAGCCAGAAACGAGAAACTTAGTGGGAGTATAAGAAGACTTATCAACCAACAGAGAACTGGGGTCGTCAGTCGCTGGACACTGGAGGGGGTCTGAGCACATATGGACATGTTCGGAGTGCAATAATGATGATCTGCAAATAACTCAATAACTAATGTTCTAGAAGAAAATTGCCACTAATTGCTCAGCATGGCCAAATGAAATACATAAGTGTACAGAACAACATTAATAGAAAGATACTTCCAAAAGTCATCGAAAATGTTAGCAGGAGTAACAGCATAAACAAAAACACTACACGCCAAGAAGTTTCATTCATTCATTTTAAATAATAATATTTTCTTTTCAGATATTCTATAATCAAGACGCTGTGGAGTTTTAATTTGATTATCTACATATTACTTATATATATATATATATATATATATATAATATTATTTACATAGAGGCAGACCAAGACTAACATGGATGAGTAACATCAAAGGATGGACAAGTCAACCTATGACAAACTGCACCATCAAAGCAAGAGACAGAGTGTAATGGCGCTCCATGGTAGCCAACCTTCGATGCGGAGACGGCACTCAATGATGATGATTTACATATTTGTGTGCTTACCCATTGTTCAAGCTGAAGGTCTCTCAACGTCGTTTTCATGTTGTATTTCTTTCTTTCTTTCCTTCTTTCTTTCCTTCTTTCTTTCTTTCTTTATTTCTCTCTCTCTTTCTTTCTTTCTTCAATTCCTCTTGTCGAGGGAGTTATTCCTCAAAATTCTGGTTCTCATCCTTTTGGAGTCTTCAGAAATTGTCAATTGATGTTGTTGTAGCGCTTCTTTAATGTTGTCTGTCCCTCTTACTCAGGGTCTGTATCTTGCTCTCCTCCCTTCTCCTCTTTTAATACATGCTTTTGGTTGTAAGGAAAAGCACGGTGCTCTTTCTAGCAGAGCAAAGCAATGTATTTGTTGCTTCTGTATGTAGCTTACGGTTGGTTCCATGTCTACTCTTTCTCCTATTTCATCTTTTTATTCCATTAGAGCCATACGTACTCTAATAATTGCAATAGACTCCACGACTCCACCAATTACTCCAGACTCCACAACTCATTCTAAACCGGTAATAATTTCAAACTCTACGACTCCACAACCCGTCTGGAAACTGTCAAAGAAAACTAAAGCGGACTGCAGAACAAAGTAATGCATCTACTTCCTAAGTGATCAAGTTACTGTAACGAGAAATCAAATTGAGGACGTCCCTACTTTTACAAATGTCTCCGTCCAACGTTTCAGTCCTTTTAACACAGGAAGTGCATCGGGGACATGTCAAGGTATAACCAGGACAGACTCCGGGCCTCCTAATTGGGGGAACGAGGAATAATTCCTTCCCTTGTGAACGTCTGTGACATAACACAGAGCATTGAAAATTGGAGCTGTTGGAATTCTAAAATGTTCTTAAAATTGTAAGTTTTAGCGTTTATTAGGTTCCAGGCATTACCATTTTATTGTTGTGGAAGGGAAATTGCGCTAAACTCTGTGAAGGATGAAGGAACGATAGAGGTTGTAGCCAATTGGTTTCAATTTGTAGAGAAAACAGAAGGGTTATTCACGCTTGTCTTTAGAGATAATTTCGCCTGGTGTTCTTTGTTTTTTCTGCTGATGTTTCAGTTGATGGCGTGGAGTTGACCTGTGTTGACGTGGAATGTTTTCTTGTGGGGAAAATAAAATTTGTTTATTGTTTCTGTGCAGTTAAAGCAGGATAAAGAAGGGAGATAATTAATACGAGTACAGGATAGGGGAGATAATTAAGATGATGGGGAATGAAATAAGAAAGGCGACAAGGAAATGGGGAAAGAATGGGCGCCATTATGGGTGATTTGTAGTAAAGAGGAGATGAAGACAGAGTATGAAGAGTTAGAAAGAGAGGAATTGCATTTGGAAGGAGGAGGAGGCAAAGACGAAGAAGTTAGGGTGGGTTGTGAGAATTGAAGTGAGACTAGAAGATGAAATACATAGAGAGTGTAAGGGAAAAGAATAGGGTGAATGTGAGTTACCAAAGAGGAAAAATTAACGAAAAAGAATACGTAGTTTTGGGAATATTTAAGATAATGGAAATACGAGTGTGAAAGAGAAAAGAAAGCCAAATTAGAAATGGAGGGAAAGAGGAAAAAATAGATGAGAGGGAGATGAAATTAAGATTAGGAGGAGGTGATGAATATATTACATGGAGAATGGAAGTTTAAATAATTTGAATAATGTAGATTGAGAATAAGTAGTACTCACAAGAGGGAGCTACAGACGAATAAGAAGAGAAGGAGAGAATCAGAAAAAGAATTGATCTGAATGTAAAAGGAAAGAAAATAGCTCTTGAAAGTCAAGTATTTTTGGGGATAAGAAGAAATGGAATAATAAAGACGGGAGGGAGGAGGGGACAAATCGCTCCCACCCATGCAAGTGAGCTAAGAGTTATCACCGACTCACAGCTGACTGCGTGCGTTTAGCATGGGCGATCAACACAATTAATGAATACCCTACTCCACCTCCAAGTGGTGCTCTTGCAGATAGACTAATCAATATGGACAAGCGAACAGAGACCAAAGATAAAATATCAAGCGGAGGGAAGAAAAATAAAGTATTTTTTTTTCTACTCATCGCTGTTACTGCTGATGCTCAGATGTGGTGTTTCAGAAGAATGCTACGAATTCTATAGAAAGCAAACATTACAAATGATGAATGTTTAAAACGAGCTGGAGAAACCAGAAATAACATCAAAATCATAAGGAAGAGACAATCTACACTTATTGGATATGCCATGAGAAACGAAGGCTATGAGAGTACTATAACAACTGGCAGAATGAATGGAAAAAAGAGCAGATGACAACCAGGAGAAACAATTTTAAACTGCTTATCAATATGGCATAACAAAAGATCCCCGACTGAAACTATGATATGCATGAAGGACCGAGTGATGTGGAGAAATGTGATCACCTCCGCCATCCGGTATGGCGCCTGATAATAATAATGATAATGCTGTTACTACATATCAGTAATTAAATGTCCATGTTTCATACCCATAAAGCAATTTTGACTATATTTGTTACTGAATCGTGTTATACATTAATTGGTGTAGCGCCAGTAGCGTGGCGGTTTCTGTGTTGGAACGTGAGTTCGAGTGGATATTCTTGAACCGAAACGCCAGAAAACAAAATGGTTATCCGGCCTATATAAATAGAATGATATAATTCATTTCGTAGAATGATAAATAACAGCGAAGATGAGCACTGGTCTCCAATACCCAAATAATGTGGTCTATAGTTCAGTGAAGTTTTACACTTCACTTCCATAAGAAGTTAAAATATATTTGGACTGAAACAGGTTTTTTTCTCCTAACATCTGAAGTCATGTAATAGGTTGGTGGCTTGCTTTCGCTCTCAGATACCTTCCTTTCGCCAAAACAAATCCACGTAATGACATTTTTACTTCATTTTTACCCTTTCATTTATTTTTAATGTTATTAACAATTCTTTTAACGATTGTTATTATTATCATCATATTAGCACACAACAAGAAGTAATGGAGAAAGATCGTGAACAACTAATTCATCGTGTCGGCGCCCTAAAGACTCCCAACGGAGTTAATGGATAATTCAATGCAAGACATACATCGTCATAAGAGTTTTTTTATCTCGCTCTCCGTTCGTTCTTTCTAAGCAGAGGTTCAAGTCACTCGTCCTCTTTTTGGAGCTCCCTGTTTTTCTCTGCTTGTCTACCACTGTATGTAAACAAGAAATCCCGTAATAACAATAGTTTTAAAGTTGTGAAGAAACGTGATAGTCTTCTCAGACATTTTACGTACCTGAAGAACAGTTTCTATTGCAAATACCAACATCAGGGGTGTGAATTAGCAGCGAGACTTTAAAATTCACTCAAAAGACCTCCACAAATTGTGGCAAGACTCGACATATTGCTGAAAACAAATACGTCGAGTTCCTGAACTTCATTATTTTCCCATTGACACACTCTCTGATGCGAATCGTTCACACCTTCTTACTTAAACGACTTTACATGCGCTCGTCTTGTACACTTTGTGTTTGAACGAGTCTCGGCAGCTTCTAGGACAAATCTCCAGTGATTACCCATACGCCAGTGCGGTAAATGAATTTGAAACGAAAGCAAAATACATGAAAAAATCATCGGGATCAAATTAAACGTAAAAACAATGCAAATTATGCCAGTGGGGAGACGTAGATAATGTTAGAGCTAAGCGAGACAACTCGCACTGACAGAAGTATAGTTGGCACGGTTAGTTTAATTTACAAGGTTCAGAAACTAAGACAATAGTTTGAGGTGGCTAAATATAACAGTGAGGGCGTCAGTAACATGCCGTCCATGGCGACGACTTGGCGATAACATAGTTACTCTCTTCTGTTTTCTTAAAACGATTACTTCTCCTTTTTCACCCACTCTTAATAAGCGCTAAATTGATGTTTTATATGTTTCCAGAAAATGAGGAAGATACTGTGCAATCCATTTTTGAAAATTAAAACAAGAAAAAGAGTTCTTAATGTTATGTAGAGCCAGTTTTAACATATGGATGGATGTGAATCATGGACAATGGGACAATAGACAAGAGAATCACTGGAGGCTGTAAAAATGTAGGTTTACAGAAAAATGTTGAGAATACCATGGACAGCTAAGAAGAGTAATGAGAACGTTCTGAAAGAGACCAAAGCAAAAAGAGAGCTAATTTCCAATATTAGGAAGAAACAGTCATCATTTTTGGATCATGTAACGAAAAGGGAACATCTGGAATATATTGTAACAACAGGAAAAATCGATGGACGAAGAGATAGTGGGAAGCAAAGAGAAAAAATACCAGACAGCTTAAGAGAATGGCTTGGCAGAAGGTCAACAGCGGAAATGATAAATAGCAGTCGAGATTGAAAGTTGTGGAGAGACATGATCACCTACGCCAGCAGGCATGGTACTTAATGATGATGACCTACTTGCAAAATGTAATTCTCAAAACATGGATAAAAAACAAGGACTATAAAGGTTTCATAACTTGGAAACTCCCATCTCTTGTTTTTTCTCTCTCGACAGGTAGTCATAATCTGGTTTTTAATTCTTCTTCCCATACCGGAAAGGAACCAGCTGTTCAATACATAAAGCAACAACAGATCAAGTGGTTCGGGCATGTGATAAGACACAAAGAACTTAATCTAGCACGAATCATCAACAAACGATACGAGTACACGAGATCAAGAAAAAGGCGGATAAAAGGGACACTAGAAGAACTCGGAGGTATAACGGCAGAATGGCTAATCATCATCATCATCATGTGCCATACCGGTTGGTGTAGGCGATCATGTCCCTCCACAATCTTCTATCTACAGTGCATCGTATCAGTTCTGTTGTTGAATGTTTTCCATGCCATGACACCAAGCTATCCAGTATTTTCTTTCTTTGTCGTCCGCGATCTCTCTTTCCTTTTATTTTGCCAGTTGTAACCAAGTATTCCAACTTTCCTATTCTCA
Organism: Megaustenia siamemsis; assembly: GCA_032433765.1. Taxonomy (NCBI): domain Eukaryota; kingdom Metazoa; phylum Mollusca; class Gastropoda; order Stylommatophora; family Ariophantidae; genus Megaustenia; species Megaustenia siamemsis. Next base: position 85,128,335 of record JAVIAB010000124.1, on the reverse strand, counting down.
TGATGTGCCCGAAAAATGTCTGATGTTTTTTTCTTTCTGATGTTTTTTAAGAGCTCCCTTTTTGTGTTGGCCTCTTTGAGAACTTCCTCATTGGTCTTTTTAGCTGTCCAGGGAACTTTCAACATTCTTCTGAGAAATCTCCTCTCTGTGGCCTCTAATCGTCTTTTCATTTGTTTGTCTACTGTCCATGATTCGCTTCCATAGGTCAGAATTGGTTCTATATAGCACCGATGAACTCTCTTTCTCATTTCTATTGACATAGATTTGTTGCATAAAATATTTTTCATTTTCTGAAATGCTATTTTGGCCTGAGCTATTCTGCTTTTTTCCCGAATGGCTAATAGAAGAGCAATAAACTGCGAGCTATATCTCCCCTCGACGCCGAAAGAAAGAATAAACAATTTTCATTTTTATTTTTGCGATGATGAAAACGCATCGAAGTCGTTAGGCCTAACTGCAGAAAAGGACATAATTGAAGAAAGACCGAATGAATCCGCGCTGTTTTGCGACCATTATTTCTTCAAACCATTATCGCTCACTTTGACCTTAACTTGTCACTGACGCGCACACGTCACACGATAACGGCATCTGTGCCCTGTCGCCGCCCTTAACGACCTTTGGGCTCATTGTCAGACCTGAGAGTTGCTTTATCTCGGTCGGTCACCTTTTAAGCTTCTTGCCACAGTGACGTGGGTCCATTTTTTTTATATTTTTGTTCTGTTGTAAAGTAATAGGATTCCCGCTGGCTTGAAATGATGGAGGATTTCTTTCTGTTAACCTTAATGACTTGTAAAGGTAGTCATTTTTTTGTCTTAGCCTCATGAAACAATTAACACCTCGGCATCTTCTAATTAATCATTACACGTTAAAAGTTAATTGTTGCTGGCCGTTCGAATTAGAAATTTGTGAGAACAAAAAAATTATTATTTTTTTTTTTTCAAATTGTTTCTTTCTTTTCTTTCACAGTTGCTTGTTTTAATTTTAAAGTGACATTTTAGTTATAAACTGACTTTGTGTACCATTTGACGGTATTGATCTTCAATATGTAGTATATGTAACATATGACGCTGTGCCAACGAGTACAGGTTCGATCCTGCTTCAGACCATATATTAGTCTTTGTTTTGTTTTTCTGTTGTTGATTATTTGTCATTTTTTTCCAAGTGCTGCAAACACACCTTGTCCTCTGAATTGATTCGCTGATTATCGCCTCTATTTTCTTACTGTTTCCCTCTATAATTCTTCTTCTTCTACTTTTCAGCTCCCTGTGGAGCATAGGTCTTAAACAAACAATTTCCAAGTCATTCTGTTTCTTGCCATTCTTTTAAGATCATTCCATGTCTTCCCTATCATCTTCATCTCTGCTTCTATCTGTCTTCTCCCAGAATTCCTTGGTCTTCCTCTTTGTCTTTTCCCCTGGGGATTCCAAAAAGGGTCTGTTGTGTAATACTCTCAGTTGGCTTCCGCAGTGTGTGTCCTATCCAGCGCCATCGTCTTCGCTGTATCTCTTTATCCACTGGTATTTGACCGGTACATTTCCATAATTCTATGTTAGTGAATTTGTCCTGCCATTTCCATCCTTTTATTCTGCGTAAGCTTCCATTAATGAAAGTTTCCTTCTATAATAATATTCATTTATTATTATTTGTCTCCAGTCTAAACCACAGGATACTACTATTCGTGCTGTTTCGTCCTAAATGTTTGTTTGCAACGCAAGTATTCAGCCCTATCCTATCCGGGAGATACTTGTCTTAATAGGAAAAATACAGATACACAATTTGTTCCTGAGGAGCTGTGAACGTAGCCCTATGCTATAGTCATGAGAACACCTGCGTAAAAGACATCGCTAATGATGGCTAATTTTTTAGTTAGCCGAGTTGGAAGTGATCCCTAGCATTTGGCTTTTCGTGGCAAGGCGCTGTGAGAAGGAGTACGGGTTCGATCCTGCTTCGGATCATATATTGTTCTTTTTTTTTATTTCTGTTATTGATTATATGTCATTTTTCCCGAGTACTGTAAACATACCTCTTCCTCTTAATTTATTCGCTGATTACCACCTAGGATGTTTCCCTCTATAATAATATTCATTTATTATTATTTGTCTATAGTATATGTAGACGGTATGTTATGGAAGTGATTTCATTTCGTCACTGACTACACAAAAACGTGAAGTAATTTCTAGCTTCAGCAATGTGTGTGTGTATGATAGTTTAGTATAATAATGATGATGATAATAAAGAATTCCCACGATTGACAGGCATATCAGCAATATACTATTGTTAACAAACAAATTATTATAACATTTAAGAAATAAACTCTCTTAATCAATTTACTAAACCAGAAGCATGTATATTTCATATTTCTAAACAGAGACAAATGAGCACAACTAATACAAAATCATTGAGAAACAGCAGTGTGGTACGTTTTGTCTAGAACGTCGCTATATCCTGTCTTGTTCACCACAAGAGTCATTGTTACATTATCGATGGTTCTCCACAAGAGTCGTTGTTACATTATTGATGGTTCATCACAAGAGTCATTGTTACAATACTAATGGTTCTCCACAAGAGTCGTTGTTACATTATTGATGGTTCATCACAAGAGTCATTGTTACAATACTAATGGTTCTCTACAAGAGTCATTGTTACATTATTGATGGCTCTGTATTCGACTGTTTACATAGGGTCACCTTTGTCTACGCTTTTGGACATGTGGGAGTACTGGGAAATGAAAGAGCGGACAGGTTGGCTAGCTGCGCTGTCTTTGAAGACGGTCAACCAATGGATTGGGCAGACATCAGCACTGCACTCCTAGATGTGGCGAGGGCACAGGACTTCGACAACAATGAGTCCACGTCACCCCTCGGATGAAAGAGACGGGAGTTAAGATGGGCACAGCAAGAAAGGAGAAACTTAGTGGCCGTGTAAGAAGACTTATCAACCTACACAGAACTGGAGTCGTTAGTCACTTGACACTGCGGGACTTGCTGAGGAGGGGATCTGAGCACTTATATGCTTATTCGGAGTGCAATGATGATGACCGGCAAATAACTCAATCGACTGTTTGGTCTGATATAACTCTAGAGAGCGCTGATCAGTTTCCCCATCACATCTTCTGTCATCTACTGCTGAGCGTCCATTGTGGGATATATACTTTGTCTAGTCGATGAACCATGCCAATTAAGCTCTATATTAAAGCCAATATAATGTAATATACAATATACGATCCCGCTTAAAAGAATTGGCTGCGTGGCAGTGTACCAAGCGTTCGGCTTCTCGTGGCAAGGCGCGGTGCCACTGAGTACTGGTTCGATCCCGCTTCGGACCATATATTGTTCTTTGTTTTGTTTTCTGTTGTTGTTTGTCTGTCATTATTTCCGAGTGCTAACACATACTTCTTCGTTCTATTATTCCCTAATATACAATATTACAGGCTATTGATGCAATATTTCATCGTGTTGGGCTTTATAAATGAAACGTTGAGAGGGGAGATCCCTTCTTCGCTGTTTTTTTTTTCTGTTTTCCCACTCATTGAACGAAGTACACGCATTCCTTCTACACCCAACTTGACTGAAGAGCGTTACCTTTCCTTCGAAATGAAGTTCATGAAATCGTCAAGCAGGAACCTTATCACTATGCTACTGGCGCTTCCTACACCTATTTTAATTGTTTAATTATGTATGTTACCATCAGCATCAAGTGCCATGCCTGCTGGCGTAGGTGATCATGTCTCTCCACAACTTCTCCTTCTTGACTGTTATTTATCATTTATGTTGTTCTGCCAAGGCATTCTCTTAAGCTGCCTGATATCTTTACTCTTTGCCTTTCTCTATCTCTTCGTCCTTCAATTTTCTCAGTTGTTACAATATATTCCAGATGGTCCCTTCTCATTACATGGCCAAAAAATGATGATTGTTTCTTCCTAATATTGGATATTAGGTATCTTTTTGCTTTGACCTCTTTTAGAACGTTTTCATTACTTTTCTTAGCTGTCCATAGTATTCTCAACGTTCGTCTGTAAAACCACGTTTCTACGATTTTCTTGTCTGTTGTCCTATTGTTGAGAATTATTTATATTTTGTTATGTTATTTTACATATATATATTTTTTATTTGTATAATTATTGTAAAGAATTTGTAGGGATTTGAAAAGAAATTGGTATGAACACATTACGGGCCAAGATCCAGCAACTGAGCTGAGTGCGGTTTGTGACCCAAAGCTGACTGTATGCTTAAGGATGTGCGAACAAAGAAGATGAGATCTCCCAGCCGCGATCCTGAAAACAAAATATCCACTCTAGCTCAGCGAGAAGGGATCGAAGAGGGAAAGCAATCTGGAACTCAAAATTGATGTGCTTAAGCCGGATGTGTTGGGACTAAAGGAGCAAATACCACAGCTTAGTTGCAAGCCACAACACCAATTTATCGCGCTCTTAAGGGAGGATAATGAAAATGACTATTTAGTCCTTTAGCAGTCATCGGGTGAACGCAATTAGAAAGAAAGAAAGAAGAAAAGAATGATAGAAAGAAAGAAAGAAAGAAAACAAGAAAGAGAAAGAAAGAAATAAAGAAAGGATGATTCCACTGGCCCGGGCGTTTGAGCAATTATGGGATTGAATTTGTTTGGAATGATGCCGGGACCTTCGACTAACCAACCATTTTTGAATGGGGAGGCCTGAGTCAGCCTTATGTATTAATGACGCAATATTTCTGGGATGATAATTGCTTGCTTGAGTTCGCCCGATAACTAAAGGAGTACATCCCTTCGTCGTCCGCCCTTAAAATGACTTTGAGTGGGCGTTTCTGCGTTGAGTTGTGGTTTGCAGTATAACTGTGATATTTCCGCCTTTCGGCCAGACATATCCGACTTCAGCATGACGTTTGTGAATACCGAGTTGTCTTCCATCTTCGATCCCTACTCGCTTGGTTAAACTAGAGAGATTAGTCTGTTACTAAAGGCACCGCGGAGAGGTGGAGCAGGGTCTGTATTGTTCTGGTTCACCGATCCTGACGCAAGCCATCAGCTATGGGTCACTGGCAACATCCAGCTCCGCTGCTGTGAGGCGCGTCTTCGCCTCCAGGATGATAATTAACATTTTACTTGTAGCTTAAAGCAACCAATCGTGGATGGCGTATGGGGAATGTGGTGTAAGTGCCTACATATTTTACAACTGAATCCACTAGCACACATTTTTTTTTAAAAATATGTGATATGGTCGGCATTACACCAGGCCAACCGACTTTTAAAGAAAAAAAAATATGTTTTACTAATTTACAAACTTGAGACTTTAGACCGGATTGACGTCACTGCAGGCGGGGCATTCCCATATCTGTTGCAGTCCTGTTCCAGCTTATAAACAAAGTGTTCATCCTGATCATGCATACTATTTCAGTGAGCGTGTTGCGATTTGAACAATGGCGCGCTGCTCACAATGGGAAAAATACCGATTTACAACAGCTGTAACAACACCTAAGTAACGTGGTATTGTAAAACTAAATAAATAACGTAATTATCTAGTAACTGAGCTCAGACTCCTCGGCTCAGTATGTAGCACATTTAACCATCAGAGGGACTGGTTTGTCTCGTGGCAAGACGCCGGCCTCGAGACAGAGAGGTTACAGGGTTCAAATCCTGGCTGCACCAGTTTGAGTTTTGATTTCTCTCTGCGGTTTCATTACTTTTCTTAGCTGTCCATAGTATTCTCAACGTTCGTCTGTAAAACCACGTTTCTACGATTTTCTTGTCTGTTGTCCTATTGTTGAGAATTATTTATATTTTGTTATGTTATTTTACATATATATAATATTTATTTGTATAATTATTGTAAAGAATTTGTAGGAACCACCCCTGGTCTCAGCAGCGAGGCCCGGCTTGAAACGTCAATTACTCATGGACGGGAAAGAATATGAGTATCTTCGAAGACAGAGTTATCTGCCTGTGCCGCGAGGGACCCCTGTGCACACGACTGCCATGAAAAAAATGGATTAACGCGCAAAATTCAGTTCCTAGTCTCTAGGGACTTCGTCAGAGATAAAAGCTGGCGAACGAAAAAAAAAATGTAACCATCGGCCAACGAAACTTAAACAAGTCATCAAATCATTTCAGGGGAAGAGGTATGTTAACAACACTCTGAACAAAAATCACAAATAATAAAAAAACAGAAGAAAAAAAAAAGAAAGAACAATAGAGAAGCCCGAAGCAGAATCGAAACGAGTATTGTAAACATCACTCTTCCCCTGAATTGATCAGCTATAGTTCATCTCAGAAATTCCCTATATAATAATATTCACTTATTATTATTTGTTCACTAAAATACTCAAAAAAAAAACATTTTTACTGTTGATCAGCTCAACTGCAGCGTGGAAGGATCTTCTCATCAGTCCTGTAACCTTCTCTGTCGTTGGGACACTTTTGTCAATGTAATCACAACTTTCTTTAAAACCTTCACCATTAAAAACTGGAACTTGAGAAGTGGTGAAGGTTCTGTCCATTCTGTGATGCTGTCTTTCCAATCATTATACGTCAGTTAAAATTAACATTTTCATGTTTTCTAACATTCTTTATTTAACTTCATAAATATTGTAACACGTTTGTTTTAATTAGGAAGAAAATCTGTGAAGATGTTTCAACATGATAACAGTGTGTAGTTTTATTTTTCCTGCATCAATTCTACCTATAACAAATATAACTATTCCAGACTAAGGAAATTGTAGGAAACCAGCGTTAGTTACAACAGAGGACGTGCGCCCTATAATGTTGAATACATTCACATACGTTCGCAGTATATTATCACTAGGTGACTGAACCAGTTTTAGTTACAACAGAGGACGTGCGCCCTATAATGTTGAATACATTCACATACTTTCGCAGTATATTAGCACTAGGTGACTGAACCAGTGTTAGTTACAACAGAGGACGTGCGCCCTATAATGTTGAATACATTCACATACTTTCGCAGTATATTAGCACTAGGTGACTGAACCAGTGTTAGTTACAACAGAGGACGTGCGCCCTATAATGTTGAATACATTCACATACTTTCGCAGTATATTAGCACTAGGTGACTGAACCAGTGTTAGTTACAACAGAGGACGTGCGCCCTATAATGTTGAATACATTCACATACTTTCGCAGCATATTAGCACAAGGTGACGGAACCAGCGAATATGTGAAAAAGAATGATAGATAAGCCATAAATAGCCTTCACCGCTATAAACGGTGTTTGGTAATCCTAATAGAAACCCAAACTAAAGATACATTAGAGTTGCGTTTGTTGAGATTAGCAAAAAGCAAACATCCAGATTGCCATTTTTACACAAGATGCTAGGATCGCTGTGTTCACTGTAGTGGTGGCTGTTGCTGATATAGAAGGCCCAGTATTGCAATACCTCTGGTCTGGACTAGTAGTTTCCCAGCATGGCCTGGGATAGATGAACTCCAACTTCTCCAGTAAGAGTCGGGAATGTCAAAAAATCTATTACGACCCGCCACATCAAATGAGTCAAAGGCTAACCTGCCTGCATCAACTCGTGGCATTACGTCAAACTCAACTCATCATCATTGAGTGCCGTCTCCGCATCGAAGGTTGGCTACCATGAAGCACCATTCCACCCTTCCTCTTGATTTGATAGTGCAGATTGTCATAGGTTGACTTGTCCATCTTTTGATGTCACTCGTCCATGTTAGTCTTGGTCTGGTTCTGCCTCTTTTACCTTGTATTTTTCCTTCCAATATTACTATTATTAGGATGTTGTGTTTTTTAACATGCTCCAAAAATTTCATTTGTCTTATTATAATTGTGTTTAGTTGGGTGTCCGGTTAGCGCAATCGATAGGCGGTTGGCTTACCACGGCAACAGCCGGGTTCGTACCCTGGCCAGGACACCTGGGTTTTACTAATTCCCTAAAAATTAGTACCTCTGAAGTCGGAGTAAATCTGCCTGCATGGCGAGGGGCATCCTGTAATGGGATAAAACAGACTTTACACGCAAAATTCAGTCCCACAAAATTGAGTGGGTGGGACTTCGTCAGAGTTCAACGCTGACGAAAGCGAACGAACGAACGTGTTTAGTAGTTCTCTTTTCATTTTTAGTTGTTTTCAAACTTCATCTTTTGTTTTCTTTTCTTTCCATCCAATTGTACCTATTCTTCAATAAATCCACATTTCAAAGGCTTCAATGTTCTGTTCTGTTTTTTTTATCTAATGTCTAAGTTTGTGCACCATACAGGAATATTGAGAAGATGTAACATTTTGTTATTCTTAGTTTTAGCCCTGGTGTTATTTGTTTCGATGTTAGTATATTTTTTCATGCAATAAAATTACATTTTGCGATACCTATTCTTTTGTTTACAAGAAATGATAGATATAATAGTAAAAGAAAGCAACAAGAAAGGTCTCAGTCTGAATAGTAAGAAAACAGAAGTAATAGTTATATCGAAGAAACAATCATCACCATCATGCAGAATAAAAATAAACAAGACAAATCTGAAACAAGTGCAACGCTTCAAATACTTGGGCACAATAATAACATCAGATGGAAGATGCACCACAGAAATAAAAAGCAGAATAGCTCAGGCCAAAATAGCATTTCAGAAAATGAAAAATATCTTATGCAACAAATCTATGTCAATAGAAATGAGAAAGAGAGTTCATCGATGCTATATAGAACCAATTCTTACCTATGGAAGCGAATCAAGGACAATGGACAAACAAATGAAAAGACGATTAGAGGTCATAGAGATGGGATTTCTCAGAAGAATGTTGAAAGTTCCCTGGACAGCTAAAAAGACCAATGAGAAAGTTCTCAAAGAGGCCAACACAAAAGGGAGCTCTTAAAAAACACCAGAAAGAAGCAATCAACATTTTTGGGCACATCATGAGAAGAGGAAAGTTGGAATACTTGGTTACAACTGGCAAAATAAAAGGAAAGAGAGATCGCGGACGACAAAGAGAGAAAATACTGGATTGCTTGGTGTCATGGCATGGAAAACAGTCAACAACAGAACTGATACGATGCACTGTGGATAGAAGATTGTGGAAGGACATGATCGCCAACGCCAACCGGTACGGCACATGATGATGATGCTTCTTTTGTTTATTTCATTTGTACATTTCCCATCACAGGTAACTCAACTAAATACTTCAATACAATCTTTCTGACGACAGTAACAATAAATGGGTACCGAACTCGCTGAATAGGAGACGGTAATAACAGCAAGGAAGAACAACACGTTATCCTTGACTTCCAAATACTTGGGCGTAGCGCAACGAAGTACTCAATCCCCTGAGAATCTATTTATGTTCCGGGGCATTAGTAACACTGTTCAACACCTCATTCCCTAATTTTTCTATCCATTCCTAGTTTTTCATGAATAGTTTTATTTGTTTCGTTTTCTTTTAATCAGACTTGTCCTATTTGCCTGTAGATTAACATTTTAAGCCGCTGGGTTTTCAGAAATACAAAGAATCAAATCGTTAGAAACTAAATGAGCGCAAATTAAAATTAAGTGACATCCAACGGAATAAAGCACGTCTGACAGACCGGTGTCGGATCCGACACGCTAACGACCAGTACAACACCCGACCCGTCTACAACGACCCCTAATAACGATGATTTTTACGCTGGAGCATAATTGATTCTCTCGGCCGCTCCCGGAAAGTGGCGACATTTGGACGATAACATCTGCAGATACGTCAGAGATATCTGTTGATACGTCACTGATAATTTTAACCAGGAAATCATGATCAGAATAGGCGCGTTCTTACAAAGGCGATCCCGGCTGAAAAGACACTCGTGCACTTTATTTTAACCCTGGAATGAAACACTGGCGACTCCCCGAATTTTGGAATAAAGAATGTTATCTCGTGATCTATAAACAGACAGGTAGGGACGAGGACAGAGCGAGGGGACAATACATGACGAGTCTGACTAGTTGTACCTGAATCTCGTGCGGAAAAATTGGGGACAAAAGTAAATTAAGGAGGACTAGATCATGAAGATCCGGAGTGTGCCCGCAGGGCAATACGGTTTGGGCTAGATGGGGCAACGCTTCTGTGAAAAGATTTTTGGTTGTGCATCTGTCGCTTTTATTACGGGCTAATAAAATATGTTCATTACAAGGTATCGGTTTGGCACTTGTATGTAAATACAAGCTCTTTACATGCAGAAAAAAATGTAGATCTTCTATACTGATAACGGGTTTTTAAACTCAGTTTTTTTTCATGGGTATAAATAAGTGGTCATGATAATTTAGTTCTTTAAATTAGATATAAATCTCTTTATACGCTTTCTCTATTTCTTATCATTTTAGAAAACATGGTATTGAAGTTGGCGTGACGTGACCTTAAATATTCGCTCAGAGAAGGAAAAGCTGGTTTACAAAATATGCCATGACGATGTCGGAGTGTCGTACCGTACAGTGGAAGTGTTGAATCATCAGAGCAAATAGCAAAACGATTTTAACTTGTTTTGTTGCAAACGAAGAAAAGAAAGAACCATATCTCTTTTCAAAATGTATACATCCAATCGTATATCCACCACCTATTCATAAGATACTTCACGACATGTTTTTATAAGTTATGTTCATGTGCATCTTGAATCATCATTCATATGAATCATCACTTTGAAGGTTAGTTGCGCTTATAATTTATACATATACATACTTTACGAAGCTAATAATATTGTTATTATGTTGCATATATTATGTAAATATAGGCTGGAGTGAAAACAGTTTCTGTGCTTGCTTGCGTTCGACGGATGACTAAAGGAGTACACCTCTTCGTCATCCGCCCTTTAAATGACGTTAAGTGTGATTTGTTTTAGTTTGCAGTATAACTGTGATATTTGCGCCTTTCAGCCCAGTACATCCGACTTCAGCACGAGAGTTTCTGTAATTTTTAATTTTTCTTTCGCTGGTCATCCTCGTGACGAAAGTGATATGAAATTGTTGTCATTATGACGTGTTGCCATTTGAAGCTAGGCTTTGATAGTTTGCAACTTGTGACCCGAAGCGTCTGAATTTGTGGCGCAGAACTTGAACTAAGAAAATTCATTCTATCTTCGATTCTTATAGGATTGATCAGAATGATTTACCCGCTTCAGGAACATATATGGGGAAGTGAGGCGGGTCTCCATAAGCTATGATTCACGTAAAAAACCAGTGATGGGGAGTGTTAGACACTCCAAGGTATGGGGACAGCTTTACAAAGAGGGAACACAACACAATACTGACGTTTCGGCCTGTAGCCTTCTTCAGAAAACAGGGACAACGACAACAAACGGTGAAGCACAAAAATCTATATCTACATGTTAGATGACACTGGCTTTTTGCTACCAGCTTTACCGCAGCATTGCAATTATTTGCCTGTTCCCTATGACTCATGTATCCTGACGCCAGTAATGAGTCGTTAACTGTTTCAGATTTATTCATAGTGTGGGTACAGTTTATTTTCTTTCTGATTGGAGCCATCGTTTGTACAGAAAACCTTTACACTTCTTCGGTTGTGCTAGCTCGATGGTTGTTCCTCTTCGCCGGTCGAACTTAAACAAACGCTAATTGGGCGCTGTTCCGTTGCGTCTCTGTATTAGAATAAGTTGTGACACGGGCGCTTTGAATCGGAACATCCGTCTTCTGCACAACATTTTTAGATACAGGATTGCTCTCCTTCTTCAAATTCATATTCACCTGGCCAGACAGGTTAGCGTTGTTTCCTGAGCCACCGTAGGATCTTGATTAATATTGATTTGGATTGATGTTGATGTAAACAAGCATTATCTGTTTGTTTTCATTTAAAAGTGACATTTTAGTTATAATCTTGAAAATGCTTTTACCACTAATGAGGATATTGCAAAGAAATCGCTTCATTTTGTAAGAAATGTGATCTCATCATAACATATGCTGAAGGTGACCACAATTTGCGTCAAAAAAGAGATAATTACTGAGAAAGTGGGAGGCAACGGATCCTCACAGCAGCAGAGCTGGAAGTTGTCAGCAACCCACAGCTAATGGCTTGCGTCAGAATCGGTGAACCAGAACCATCTAAACCCTGCTCCATCTCTCCGTGGTGCCTCCAGTTACAGACTAACCTGTCTAGTCTGGCCAGTCGAGTAGGGATCGAAGAGGGGCGTCAACCTGGTACTAAAAAATATCGTGCTGAAGTCGGATGTGTTGGGCCGGAAGGCGAAAATATCACAGTTATACTGCAAGCTGGGAGCCGCGATAGCTCAGTGGTTAATGAACTGGAATACAAAGGACAAGAGGTAGGGTTCGATCCCAACCGACGGCTTCCGGGTTCATCAATTTTAATGGGTACCGGATTTTTTTCTGGGAAAGTAAAGCGGCACGGGCGTAATACCAACCACATTACCCCAAAAATCATGTGCCGAAGGTCTGTAAAATATAGGGTCACTAACATCATACGCCACTTGGCGTGACGGGGGGACTTTACTTTACTATTTATACTGCAAACTACAATACAACGCAGACATGTCCACTTAACATCCTTTTAAGGGTGGATGATGAAGAGGTTCATTCCTTTAGTCATCGGGTGAACGCAAGCCAGCAGCACTGAGAAAGTGTCCGGTTCCGTAGCGAGTAAGACGCTCAGTATAACAGAAGACATATATGTATTTTGTCTTCATGGAAAGGCATAAAGAGAAAAGCAACTATGTTACCAGTGATAAACAGCTGTGCATCAGCTATGATTAGCTGGTCGTGTGCAGCCCATGCCCTTGCCACAGTGTCCTGGGACTTCATGCTTGATGCAATGTCTTGAATTTGGTGGATTGTGTTAGGTGGTTAGGACGCGTGTGAGCTGTGACAGTTCAGTGTGACAGTTAAGCTGAAGTATTGACTTAAATGTGCTTAAGTGCCTGTTGAGTTTGACGTCGCTCTATTCCATGTTTGAACATTATTGTTTACTTCTTGTCCTGCAGTTGTTGATGTTTGCACCCATGCTTTTAGTTGCTCTCAAACTGCACTCTTAACCAATAAGTTGCAGGCGAGGTACCTCTTTATTATTTAATGGCCACTTCTTATCCCCGTGGCTAGTTTTGTATGTAAATGCCTGTTTAGTTTACACTCTTGATTGATTTTAAATTGTTTGACTTTCTGCCTCAGTTTAGTTTAGTTTGGTTTAGTTTAGTTTAGTTTAGTTTAGTCGACAGGTCATCCTCATTGTACATTGAACAAGTCCATCAGTGTACAGATATCCTCCGAAGCATATCCTTCAACGTGCAGCGGCTAACGACACGGTAAAGTTATCAGAAGCGTTTATTGTTAGTTTTAGTAATCTCAATCAATGGGTTGGCTAAGGTTTGTTCAACTTTGCAGTTTGGGTTTGGGATAAAACAATACGAGACCCGCGTGGATAATTTGTTCACAAACACATCTCTTTAATGCATCAACGAGGTAGACAAACATGGCGATATACAACTATATTTTGAGGCGATACTTTCGCTTTCCCTCTGTAAAGAGAATAAGTAAGACATTTTAGATCAAGACTCAACAACTGATAAAAGACATTTTAGATCAAGATTCAACAACTGATAAAAAACATTTTATTTCAAGACTCAGCAACTGATAAAGATATAATTCTGGAATTACAAGAAGTATTGGTTCGCGCTGAAAAGAATTCATTTTGTTGACAGAAGGTCCAATAGGAAAACAGGGAATACACACTTCAAGCGAATAATGCTTGTCTTTGAACAAATAAAAGAAGAGTTGATAAGTGGAATCTGCAAACTGTACTTCAAGTGAAAAAGTGGTAGTTTAGTTCAAGCTTTGAACATGCAAAAGTGAATGTGCGAAAAGAATGTCTAAATATGCGAGTAAACATTTATTTGGAGAATCCTAGAGTTGTTACTGTTATGAAAGAGGTCAAAACAAAGAAAGTGTTTATTCAAATATTAGGAAGAAGCAATCATAATTTTTGTTAGTCATGTAATGAGAAGAGAACAACTGGAACATATTGTAACAACTGGGAAAATTGAGGGACTAAGAGACAGAGGGAAGCAAAGAGATAAGATACCAGACAGCTTAAGAAAATGGGTTGGTAGAAGATAAACAACAGGTACTTGATGATGATGATAGTTGTTACCATAGGAAAGTAGAGAAGAACTTTCAAGTCAAAGAAATGTGGATTTAAAGGAGAATTGGGTAGACAGAACAACAAATGGAATGGAGTTTTGAAATAGATGAAAATGGAGAAAGAACTGTTTAACACAATCCAAGCAAGACAAATGACATTGTTAAGACAAAAAAAATAAATCAAAAGTAGCCTGATGAAGGTCATCAACATATCCTTCTCTGTCACTCAATGGGAGTTGATGCGTTGACTTGTCGTATGTAACAATATACTGGACGTCTCACACTGGAGGCTTAATCCCAAATATAAACTGCAAAGTTGAACAAATATTGAGTTGCATGCTGGGGACTGGGGAAGATATAGGGGTGGGGGAGAAGAGTGAGAACTGTGGAGTTGTCCAAATTATAATGATGATTAAACCAAAAATTAAATTAAAGTCAAGGTAAAGTACGAGACTTGAACCGGCGTCTTAGCAATCGAGTTTCCACCCATATGTACTCGGCCGCCTATCCAGAAATGTTCGGAGATTTCTGTATAGTGTCGACTCAAGCATTGAAACTCAGATGCGAGGCGACATTCCTCACCTTCCCAGAGTAATACCCTGGTACCCATTTCTGCCAACGGCTGGGTCGACCGTGGGTTTTTTTTTTCCAATCACGAGTACAACTCACACTGCTCCCAGCGGGAATCGAACACGGGTTGTCCGAACGTCGGTAGTCCAGTCGGGTGAAATTAATTTAATCTAAAGTAAAGGAAACAAAATTAAACTAAACTAAAGTAAAGGAAGCAAAATTAAACTAAACTAAAGGAAACAAAATTAAACTAAACTAAAGCAAAGGAAACTAAACTAAACTAAAGTAAAGAAAACAATATTAAACTAAACTAAAGTAAAGGAAACAAAACTAAACTAAAGTAAAGAAAACAATATTAAACTAAACTAAAGTAAAGGAAACAAAATTAAACTAAACTAAAGTAAAGGAAACTAAACTAAAGTAAAGGAAACCAAATTCAACTAAACTAAAGTAAAAGAAACAAAACTAAACTAAACTAAAGTAAAGAAAACAAAATTAAACTAAACTAAAGTAAAGGAAACAAAATTAAACTAAACTAAAGTAAAGGAAACAAAATTAAACTAAACTAAAGTAAAGGAAACAAAATTAAACTAAAGTAAAGTAAAGGAAAAAAAATTAAACTAAAGTAAAGGAAAAAAAAATTAAACTAAACTAAACGGAGGCAAGGGCAGAACAGCAACAGAGCTGGAAGCGACTCATAGCTGATGACATGCACTAGGATCGGTGTACCAGAACCACCCAGACCCAACTCCACCTATTCGCGGTTCCTCTAGAAACAGATCAACCAATTTAGTTTGGTCAAGCCAGCAGAGATCGAAGAGGGAAGACAACCCGGTACTCAAAAATGCCGTGCTGGAGACAGATGTCTTGGGCCGAAGGTCGCAATTATCACAGTTTTACTGGAAACCACAACACATCGAATATACGCCCACTTAACGCCCGTCAAAGGACGGATGACGGAGGGGACAATCATTACCTCCAGTAGTCATCGGGTGACGTCAGGAAGAAAGAAACCAAACTAAACTAAAGCTGATGGCTTGCGCCAGGATCGGTGAACGAGAACCATCCAGTCCCTGCTCCGCCTCTCTGTGGTGCCTCTAGTAACAGATTAAACTGTCTAGTCTGGCCAAGCGAGTAGGGATCGAAGAGGAAAGACAACCCGGTACTCAAAAATGTCATGCGGAAGTCGGATGTGTTGGGCCGAAAGACGCAAATATCACATTTATTCTGTAAACCACAATACAACGCAGACACGCCTACCTAACGTCCTTTTAAGGGCGGATGATGACGAGGTACACTCCTTAAGTCATCGGGCGAACGCAAGCAAGCAAGCAAACTAAACTGAAACTATAACTAAAGTGAGCACCGAATCTACAATGTTCCGACCTCTCTTAAACTGATTATTTTATCGAAGTTGCTTCAGTGTTTGGAAAAATACACACAAACTTACACTGAATGAAACATTTCTGAAATGTATAAATTGGGCAATTTGACAAATTTAACATACAACATCCTACACAATTGTTGTTAAAGGCTGTAACTGGGCTAATCAGTTTGAGACAAATTATTGTTAAAAATGAATATTATTATAGAGAGAAACATTCGAGGTTAAATAGTGAATTATTTCAGGGGAATACGGAGCCGCGATAGCTCAGTGGTTAGTGAACTGTACTAAAAGGACAAGGGAAGGGTTCGATCCCAATCGACGGCTTCCGGGTTCACCCAGCCTTAAATGGGTACAGAATTTTTTTCTGGGAAAGTAAAGCGGCACGGGCGTAATGCCAACCACATTACCTCAAAAATCATGTGCTGAAGGTCTGTAAAAGTATAGTCACTAACACCATATTCCCTATACGCCACTTGGCGAGGCTCTTTACTTTACTACTATTTCAGTGGAAGAATGTTTACAGCACTCGGAAAAAATGACAAATAATCAACAAAAGAAAAAAAAGAACAATATATGGTCCGAAAGGGATCGAACCCATACTCCTTGGCATTTCCACGAGAAACCAAACGCTAGAGCACACGACCAACTCAGTTAAATAAAGTTAGCAGTGGCAAGTTAGACAGAGAATGAACTACAAGAAATGATAGACAATATAGTGAAGGTAAGCATCAAGAAAGGTCTCAGTGTGAACGGTAAGAGAACAGAAGTAATGGACATATCGAAGAAACAATCAGCACCATTTCGAGGCATAAAATAAACAGGACAAATCTGAAACAAATGCACTGCGTCAAATACTTGGGCATAATAATAACATCAGATGAAAGATGCACCACAGAAATAAAAAAAAAAAAGCTCAGGCCAAAATAGCATTTCAGAAAATTAAAAACGTCGATGTATCAAGTCTATGTCATTAGAAGTGAGAAAGAGAGTTCATCGGTGTTATATAGAGCCAATTCTGACCTATGGAAGCGAATCATGGACAGTAAACAAACAAATAAAGAGACGATTAGAGGCCACAGAAATGGGGTTTCTCAGAAGAATGTTGAAAATTCTCTGGACAGCTAAAAAGACCAACGAGGAAATTCTCAAAGTGGCCAACATAAAAAGGGAGTTAATTAAAAAAACATCAGAAAGAAAAAATCAATATTTTTCGGGCACATCATGAGAAGAGGAAAATTGAAATACTTGATTACAACTGGCAAAATACACAGAAAGAGAGATCGAGAACGGTAAAGAGAGAAGATACAGGATAGGAAACAAAAAAATAATAAATGAGTATTATTAAAGAGGGAAATCTGACATTGTTCTTGAATGATGTCCAAGTTAATGAGATATCAGAATCGTGTGGCGGCAGCTACAAGAAGGGAGCGGAGAACATCAAGTTCTGCTGCTATAAAGGAGACTTGCCTTGCTATCCCAGAATTGCCTTAAATGGGATCACTGCAGTTGAAAACTTCTCCTCTTGTGTAAACTACACATTCACATCTAAGAGTGAATCAGTGAAGGTCACAAAATTATATTCTCTCTGTGGTTTTACTAACTACAGGTCATGTGGATTCTGTTGGATTGAAAATGACAAATTACCACCACTGTGTGTCTATATGTTTGGAATTGGAGTCATCAATGATGGCCTAACATCATCAAGTGCTATGACGATCATCATTTTCGGGAGGACGTGAACTCCCATGGTATATGGTGGATAGGCGGCAGGAACCATTGAAGGCTATGTCTGAAAAGTGTTCCTTCTTGCAGTTTCCTCATATTCCAAGTCCGGTTTGTTGCAGGAGCTACTGAGTTAAGTGCTCTGTGCACACCGTGAGCTGTGTGTCTTCTCCGTTTTGATCCTGCTTCGATATCCCGCTTGTTTACGATGATTGATGATATCGTATGACAGGGAACAATTGGCTGTGTTCACTTTCTGTGCGGTTTCGCCTTATGTCTTTTGGCGTGTGCTGAGACTGCTACGATGGGGACTACAATTACCTTTCTTTGTTTGGGAGATGAGTTAGTAATTCGGATGATTCCACTGGCACGGGCGGTTGAGCAATTATGGATTTTAATTCGTTTGCTGTGAGACCGAGGCCTTCCATAAAAAATAACCAATAACCAATAACCAATAACCAATAATATTAAAGAGGGAAACTTCCGAGGCGATAGATCAGCGACTTGTTTCAGGTGACGTGGTATGTTTATAGCACTCGGGAAAAAAATGACAAATAATCAATAACTTGGTGTCATGGCATGGAAAACAGTCAACAACAGACATGACTCGAAGCACTGTGGATAGAAAATTGTGGAAGGACATGATCGTCCACGCCATCCGGTATGGCACATCATCATGATGAGAGGTGTTTCTCCTACTGTTGTTTGGTTATTGCCAAATGCATTAATTTTCATGGTTTCTGCGGCAACAGTGTCTTGTAAACCTTTCATGATTTCTGGCCAACAGAAAGCTTTGGCAGAACTTACCTTTTACCGCTTCTGTAGACGTGTGGTCTTTTATTTTTATTGCAATCCTATCTAACCATGTTTTTGAGTAAAAAAATGTAGCGATTTATTCAAATTCGTATTGTCTTTAGAAAGATGCACTGTTGCTATGTCCGGTTTGTCTTCAGTAGAACATGCTATTTTTGTTGTTTTGTCCGGTTTCTCTTCACTAGAACAGTTCGTTTTGTTGTTTTGTCCGGTTTCTCTTCACTAGAACAGTTCGTTTTGTTGTTTTGTCCGATTTCTCTTCACTAGAACAGTTCGTTTTGTTGTTTTGTCCGATTTCTCTTCACTAGAACAGTTCGTTTTGTTGTTTTGTCCGATTTCTCTTCACTAGAACAGTTCGTTTTGTTGTTTTGTCCGGTTTCTCTTCACTAGAACAGTTCGTTTTGTTGTTTTGTCCGGTTTCTCTTCACTAGAACAGTTCGTTTTGTTGTTTTGTCCGATTTCTCTTCACTAGAACAGTTCGTTTTGTTGTTTTGTCCGATTTCTCTTCACTAGAACAGTTCGTTTTGTTGTTTTGTCCGATTTCTCTTCACTGGAACAGTTCGTTTTGTTGTTTTGTCCGGTTTCTCTTCACTAGAACAGCTATTTTTGTTGTTTTGTCCGGTTTCTCTTCACTAGAACAGTTCGTTTTGTTGTTTTGTCCGGTTTCTCTTCACTAGAACAGTTCGTTTTGTTGTTTTGTCCGATTTCTCTTCACTAGAACAGTTCGTTTTGTAGTTTTGTCCGGTTTCTCTTCACTAGAACAGTTCGTTTTGTTGTTTTGTCCGATTTCTCTTCACTAGAACAGTTCGTTTTGTTGTTTTGTCCGATTTCTCTTCACTAGAACAGTTCGTTTTGTTGTTTTGTCCGATTTCTCTTCACTAGAACAGTTCGTTTTGTTGTTTTGTCCGGTTTCTCTTCACTAGAACAGCTATTTTTGTTGTTTTGTCCGGTTTCTCTTCACTAGAACAGTTCGTTTTGTTGTTTTGTCCGATTTCTCTTCACTAGAACAGTTCGTTTTGTTGTTTTGTCCGATTTCTCTTCACTAGAACAGCTATTTTTGTTGTTTTGTCCGGTTTCTCTTCACTAGAACAGTTCGTTTTGTTGTTTTGTCCGGTTTCTCTTCACTAGAACAGTTCTTTTTGTTGTTTTGTCCGATTTCTCTTCACTATAACAGTTCTTTTTGTTGTTTTTTTCGGTTTCTTTTCCCTAGAACTTGTTGTGTAATACTCTTAGTTGGTTAGCTTTTCCTTGTTCGTTTAGAGTACGCACATTCCAGGTGCCAATTCTGGAGGATTTCCTGGTAGACAAAGGGTGAGTCGGCAACCCGGACTCCTTGCGACTTTCTCCGACTTGCGTCATATGTCTCTTAAACAGAGAACCCTTCTCTTTCCTGGATGGCGGATTAACTTTTTCTTTCTTTGACTTGTCCATGTTTGTGAAGTTTTTTCGGCTTATTTTTTTTTACAGTATGGGATAGCCAGTCCCATGCCCAACCCTCCTTTCTCGCCTCTTACGAACATGCCTGGTAAAGGCCAAGCAATGGGAAGATGAAAAGCTGGAACTTTGTCGGTTGTTGTTCATTAATACTAAACTTGTATCGTATACTCTTTTAGTGTATCAGTTTTATGGCGTATGTGTTCCACAAAATCCACTAAACTCCCCTCTCAAATACTCTCTTTCTTAAAAAAGGAGGGGAAAAAATCTCCACAGCCCTCTGCAAAAACTGGTAGCTTGCTCGTTATTTCATCTATCTAGACTCAGACCCTCAGAACACTCGAGCCCAGCTCGTGTATCAAGCTCTCGTTGGAGCACTTGACAAGTGAACCGCACGTGACAATAATCTTCGTGCAATGAGCAACTGGCGCGCCATCTTTAATTGACAGTAATCCGTGAGGGAGGAAGCAGACAAGGTGATTAAGCTGGGGTCTCGTGATGCTGCCATGTTGAATTTGGTTGGTCATGATGGCAATGATGACTGTGCTCTAACTGATGGTTGCTGGAATACGGTTTTTCCCCTACAAATGAAAACTACGTTTAACTAATGTAAAACTATTCTTTCCTTGTGTTTGTATAATACGGATGGAGATTACGGAATGGTATCATTTTAACAGCCAAAACTAAGGTTAGACTTTACAAATTTTATCCTCATAGTTTTCTTTCTGACAACCATTGGAAGACTACTAAAGAAATTGATAGTCCTCCTCATCTGTCCTTAAAAGGAATTTAATTACGTTTCGACGCACTGTGCGTCATGTCGATTTTGGTCAAGTACGTTTCAACGCACAGTGCGTCACTCTCAATTTAAATAGTGTAAACCGTCATAAAGACGATGGTCGTATGTTGGACATGTGATGGAAAGAGATAATAACCGAATAGCAAAGCAAGCCCTCATATGAGAAACAACAGGTAAGAGAAAAAGAGGAAGACCCAAGGAGACACTGAGAAGAACATTGATGAGAGAGGCAAGAGCAGCAGGATTCGGCTCCTTCAATGAGATAGAACTGCTTGCACAGAACAGAGACAGATGGCGAGATTTGATAAAATATCTTTAAAGGAAAACTGCTAGAACAAAAATTCAGATAGGCGAATGTATATCTTGGTCTACGCCCTATGGGCCGGCTACGGCTCGAAAGGTCAATAGATAGATATATAGAAACCGTCATCAAACCGTATTCTATAACATTTCTTTTATCATCTTGATGTTGGTGAAATATATATCCTTGTTCAATTTTCTAAAAATGCATATAAATTATGCTATGTATTAGATAACTATAAATATGTACATCGATATTTAAAACGATGAAAAATGTTGTCTCTGAGATCTTTTCTGATGCATTAATAGCAACCTTCCGTACTGAAAGAGTTAAGTGGGCTTAGATGCGTTGTGTTGTTGTTTATTTGCGCCTTTAGACCCCCAAAATCCGACTTCAGCACTGTGTTTTTGATTACCAGGTTGCCTTTCGCTCTTCTATCCCTACTCGTTTGGCCAGACTAAACTGGTTAGGCTGTTACTAGAGACACCGTGAAAGAGGTGGTGTCTGGATGGTCCCGGTTCACCGATCACGGCGCCAACCATCTTCTATGTGTTGATGACAGCTACCAGTTCCGTCGCTGTCAAGCGTGATGTACAGAATAGCTACGGCAAAAGCTACATTCCAAAGAAAAAAAAACACATTGGAAACTCATTTTTATCAACGAAAACAAGGACAAGAGTTATTCACTTTCGTGTTGAATCTCTATGACGTTGTGGAAGTGAATCATAGACAATTGAATAACAGAAAATAAAGTCGTTAAAAATCATAGAAATGTGATTTTCCATACTAATGTTGTTGAACTATCATGGATAGGTGAATAGTAATGTGAACTTTCAAGAGAAAGAATGAGAGAGAGAGAGAGAGAGAGAGAGAGAGAGAGAGAGAGCAAACAAAGTGAACGATGATTGCCAGCATCAAATGGACAATGCTTCAACTGTTTCCGATACCTCTATTGTAGCGTACACCTCTATTGTAGCGTACACCTCTATTGTAGTGTACACCTCTATTGTAGCGTACACCTCTATTCTAGCAAACACCTCTATTGTAGCATACCCCTCTATTGTAGCGTACACCTCTATTGTAGCGTACACCTCTATTGTAGCATACACCTCTATTCTAGCATACACCTCTATTCTAGCATACACCTCTATTGTAGCATACCCCTCTATTGTAGCATACCCCTCTATTGTAGCATACACCTCTATTCTAGCATACACCTCTATTCTAGCATACACCTCTATTGTAGCATACACCTCTATTCTAGCGTACACCTCTATTTTAGCGTACACCTCCACTGTTTCGTACACCTCCACTGTTTTATACACCTCTATTAAAGCGTACACTTTCACTGTTTCGTACACCTCCACTGTTTTATACACCTCTATTAAAGCGTACACCTCCACTGTTTCGTACACCTCCACTGTTTTATACACCTCTATTAAAGCGTACACCTCCACTGTTTCGTACACCTCTATTACGGCGTACACCTCCACTGTTTCGTACACCTCTATTACAGCGTACATCTCTACTGTTTTGTACACCTCTATTACAGCGTACACCTCCACTGTTTCGTACACCTCTATTACAGCGTACATCTCTACTGTTTTGTACACCTCTATTACAGCGTACATCTCCACTGTTTCGTACACCTCCACTGTTTCGTACACCTCACTGTTTCGTACACCTCCACTCTTTCCTATTTTATATCACTGTGTCTCGCATCGTGAGTTTCGATGCTTGAAGCGACACTATCTAGATGTCTCCGAACACTTGTGGATAGGCGATCTACCACATATGGGTGAAAACTCGCTTGCTAAGACGCTGATTCAAATCTCATACCATTAGTTTTCTCTTAATTGGCTGAGCCATGTCTCGATAATTTGGCCTGTTTAAGACTATTCTCCAAGGAACTGTGCAAGAAGCAAGAATGAGAGGTGGACAGAGAAAGAGATTGGATTAGTTTAGTCAACCTACTATCTTCATTACACAACGGATAACTCGGCAGTGCTCAGAACATCTTCTAAGGCCGTTTCCTGGTAAAAGGCAGGCACACTAGCGAATACACCTCAACCCAGGTGCGTGAATTACATAGAACCGACGAAGACCTTGACATCAAACCTCCATAGTCTTCTATTATAGCATTCGTGGCAGGTGACAACGGTTCTAGTATATTCTTCTGTGACGGTGATCAGGGTCTTTGTAGTCACATGAATGAGAAATCGATGAGAAGATCACATCAAACAAGGGCATGCCTCGACTTTATATAGTTCCAAAGAATGACTGAAGATAGAAAGAGATGAAGAATATTGACGATATCTGTTAATAGCGTCTCCAAGACCTCAAATTATGATCAAGGAGGAAGAGAGATAATTATTTTTCAAATGCAAATTCTGCATGCCTATTTTTACATTGCAATTAAAAGAAAAACTGGTGTTGAGTTAAGCTGAAGTCGGATGCATTTGGCCGAAAGGCGTAATCATCGCAGGTAAGAGTAAAAAACGCACTGCGGAAATTATTCCAGAGTTACATCAGTGACTCTCTCTCTCTCTCTCTCTCTCTCTCTCTCTCTCTCTCTCTCTCTCTCTGCGATCAGGACTCAATCAGAGTAGGATTCCAGACTCTCACATTTTCAGAGTAGGATTCCAGACTCTCACATGAAGTCAGCTGTCAGGTTAAGTGTGTTGATCGCCCCCACAGGCAGAACATCACAATTAGAGTCTGCCAGATCCACTCTGATTGAACACCCGTTATAACGTTGCACTGTGTTCTGCGCCAGTGGCCCAGTGCATCCGATTTCAGACAGTATTTTATTCAGGTTTGCATTCCTTAGCCTTTGATTGTCCCCAATCTTCCTGCAAGACAGCAGATGATCTTTTCTGTAGGGGGATTATGCCCTTAGATGGTCGGCCCTCCCAGGTTTACGAGCACCATCTGCCCGAGTCGAGGTGACTAACACAGACATGCACACACAAAGTTACATCAGTGAATGACTATGATGAATTTAACGAGTCATAGCTGATCAAGACTTCACTTCCAGTGCTAATTGGTACCACTAATGAAAGTAGTTCGTTAAGTCAGATTATCTAATGAGGTTAACTATCTAAATCGCCCATCTATTAAATGAGCTTCATGCGGTCGGCAACCCACAGCTGATCAAGACTTCACTTCCAGTACTAATTGGTACCACTAATGAAAGTAGTTCGTTAAGTCAGATGATCTAATGAGGTTAACTATCTAAATCGCCCATCTATTAAATGAGCTTCATGCGGTCGACAACCCACAGCTGACTTCATGCGTCAGAACTGGCAAACAACAGAGCTGATCAAGACCTCGCTCCATCTCCCAGCTGTGCCCCCGGTAAAAGACTATCCAGTGTGGTCAAGCGATTAGGAATCAGATAGGGAAATCAACACGGTCCTTAAAAATACCGTGTTGAAGTGGGATGTTTCCAGCTTATAGGAGCAAATCACAACTAAGCTGCAAACCTCAAAATAACGGAACATAACGTCCTTCCAAGGGCGGATGAGAGGGCTATTAATTCTTTAAGTACTCATCAGGTGAACGTCAAAAGGAAGAAATAATTAAAATGGATTATTGCATTTTTCAGAGAAGCCTGGCGTAATGCCGGTCACATGACCGCATAAAATGTACGGTTGAGCAAAAGACTTGGCCAGCAACACGATATTCCCAAACGTATTTTTTTTAATATTTTGCTCTCGTCAGCTTTGACCTCTGACGAAGCCCCTAGAGACTAGGAACTGAATTTTGCGTGTAAATCTGTTTTTCCTGGCATTCGTGTGCACATGGGTCCCTCGCCGTACAGGCAGATAACTCTGGCTTTGAAAGTCCTCATATTTTTTCAGTCTATGAGTAATTAATGTTTCAAGCAGGGCCTCGGGTGGTTGTCGCAGAGAGAAATCATAAATAAAAATCTCAACTGGTGCAGCCGGGATTTGAACCCACAACTTCTCTGTCTCGAGGCCGGCGTCTAGAGACCAACCAGTCCTCTAAACGTATTTCTAAGAAATGGAGACTGCATGCATAAAGTTGGTGAACTTGTCAGTTTTGTTCTATCTTTTAGGGTGAGGGTGAGAAGGACACACGTAGCAACTACCACAGCTGCACATATTCCTTCTGTCCATTCTGCCCTGTCCCCCAACCTCAGATCGAGTTTTCTGGGGCTATCTCCCGTGGTAAATTAAACACGTCAAAATCCATTAGATTCTGGTGTTAACGATACATGGGACATAACCGAGAAAATTCAAACACAAAGAGATCTCAAACATCAGTTGTCTGTTCCTAGTCTAATTATTATGGTAAACTAAGAATGGGAAACCTTTCATATATAAAGGGCCAATGTGAACAATAAGAAGATAGGGCGGGATGCAGTTACCTACCCAAACCAAGCGAATGCGGGTTCGAATCACGGTATGGTCAAAAGTCACTTTTCCTATCTGTTGAGAAATAAAAACGTGGACCAGAACACCCCCATGGCTACTTCAATGGAGAGTGTGGCCTTTATTCTTCGTTCTATAATTTCCCCACCCCCCTCTTGGGAGCCACGAAAGCTCAGTGGTTAGTGAACTGGACTACAAAGGACAAGAGGTAGGGTTCGATCCCAACCGACGGTTTCCGGTTCACCCAGCCTTTAATGGGTACCGGATTTTTTTCCGGGAAAGTAAAGCGGCACGAGTGTAATACCGACCACATTACCCCAAAAATCATGTGCAAATCTGTAAAATTTATGGTCACTAACACTATATTCCCTATACGCCACTTGGCTTGACGGGGGTACTTTACTTTTTTTTTTTTACTTTATAAGTCCCCAAAGCAAACCCCACAAATGGAATAATGCCGAGAAGATAATTACCGTAGGGAGGTCAAAAATTAATGCACACCAATTTTTTTCTCGGAAACTATTCGGGCAAAATGTGTGAAATTTTCACAGATTGTAGCTGAACATCCCCTTTACACTACCTATTTTTCAACATAATCTCCGTCCAAGCGTATTGCCTTACGCCAACGCGAAACTAGGTCATGAATGCCTCGTTTGTACCAAGTTTTGTCCTGCTCGCGTAGCCATTTTTTAACTGCACGGATCACATCCTCATCATTGTCAAAGTGTGTCCCACGCAGAAATTTTTTGAGTGGTCCAAACAGATGGAAATCTGAGGGAGCCAGATCAGGGCTGTAAGGAGGATGGGGCAGTATAGTCCAACCAAATTTGTTGATTGCTTCCCGTGTTATCAGACTTGTGTGAGGGCGTGCATTGTCATGTTGAAGCAACAAATCTGCAGATGGTTTATTAGGCCGAACTCTGTGGAACCGATTTTTGAGTTTTGTCAGTGTATTGATGTAAGCTGTCGAGTTGATTGTCTCACCTCTTGTCATTACATCAACAAGAATCACACCATCAATGTCCCAGAAGACAGTGATCATCACCTTTCCGGCTGATGGAGATGTTTTGAATTTTTTTCTTTTTGGTGACTGCGGATGATGCCATTCCATTGACTGCATTTTTGTTTCAGGCTCATAATAATGTGCCCACGTTTCGTCACCGGTAACAATTTTTGACAAAAACATTTCTCCTTCAACACCGAAACGCTCCAACAATTCAGAACAGAATGTTTTCCTTTGAACTCTGTGATCATTTGTTAGGCACCGAGGAACCCATCGAGCGCAAATCTTTGAATATCCGAGAGTTTTAAAAATTGCGATTGCACTTCCCTTGCTGACTGTAAGCTGCAATGCCAATTGCTGACTAGTGATACGCATATCCTTACGAATAATGGCATCAGCCCGGTTTAACATGTCTGTGCTGGTAGCCGAGGCAACACGTCCAGAACGCGGTAAATCATGCAGCTCCACTCGTACACTTTCTGCAGCTTTAATTCTCTGAACCCAGCGACTAACTGTGCTCCTATCGACTGCAGAACATTTGTACACTGCACACAGTCGTTTATGAATGTTTGCCACAGTTTCTTTTTCCGCAACCAGAAATTCTATGACAATTCGCTGTTTGTAACGGACATTGTTGACAAGCTCCATTTTAACGGTTCATAGATTGCGTAATATTTATCAGAATGCTGTGCAATTTGGTGCACATAATTGGAACATGTCATATTCCAAGTGTGCAAAATTTTATATTCCTATCTTTATTATTAGCCGAGAAAAAAATTGGTGTGCATTACTTTTTGACCTCCCTTTTATATAATATGGCCCTTTTCGTCTTGTCGGACGATTTAGTGGAGCTATTGTGTATTTTGTTGTTGTTGTTGTTGTTGTTGAGGATTTGTTTTTGTCGAACCGCTTTTCGAGAGAAAATTTGTCAGTGTGACAAACACTTTCGGCCACAGAATGAACAAGTCAGGCCCACAGATAGACAGAGTTTTCCATTTTCCTTTTATGAGTCTCTTCTCTTCCATGTTTTGCCATAGTACAGCCTGAAACAATGTTATGCCATTTTTTTATACAGGCTCTCCATGATGTGCGATTACTAGCCAGAGTGCCCCAGTCGTTTTTACAGATGTAGAAGTCATTCACAGATGATTAACAAATATCTCTATTTTAGTTTATATATATAATTTTATTAAGCTTAATTCTCAAGCACATGCTCCAGTAATATAGAAGTTATAAATCATACTTTTTAAAGTCAATTTTAAGACAAGAGAAAGTGAAGTGATAGAGGGAGAGGGATGGAATGAAAGAGAGCGAAATGAAACAAAAAAATCAACAGTTTATGATGCTTATTTAATTGAGAGCTTAGCCGTTTATAGTTATTCTTAGTCGCAGGCCCCGGTATCACTGCGAACGAATACAAATCCATCATTGCTTAACCGCCCGTGCCAGTGGAATCATCGGAATTAGCTTCTCATCGCATTGAAAGATCCAAACAAAGAAAGACAGCTGCAGTTCCCATCATAGCAGCTACAGCCCATGCCAAACGACAGAAGGCCAAGGAGCACCGAAAGTGAACGCCAACAAACTGTCCTTCGTCATACGATATCATCATTCACGTAAATAATCGAAATATCGAAACACGTTCCTGATGAAACGCACAGGTCACGGTGTGCACAGAGCACTAGATTAGCCGTTTAATGAACAGGTAATGCTTACTTTCACTACAGATAGAATACCCGCGGTTATCGCGGTACAGAATAGGTAATCTGACTTCCATCTTTCCTAGGAAGTGCTTGCTTGTTTGCGTTTGCCCTATGACTAAAGCAATTTCGTCACCCCTTAAAAGGCCGTTAAGTGGCGTGTATACGTTGTGTTGAGGTTTTCAGTAAAACTGTGATATTTGCGACTTTAGGGCCCAACACATTCGACTTCAGCATGTTATTTTGAAATACCGGGTTGTCATTCCTCTCCGATCCATACTCACATTGCCTAGACTGGTAAGTCTGTTTCTATTAGAGGTGGAGTAAGGTCTGCATGGTTCTGGGTTCACCGATCCCAGCTCAAGCCATCAGCTATGGGTCGGGAGGCAAAGACGCGCCTCACAGCACCAGAGCTGGAAGTTGTCAGTGACTCAACAGCTGATGGCTTGCACCAGGATCGGTGAACCAGAACCATCCAGACCCTGTTCCACCTCTCCGTGGTGCCTCTAGTAACAGACTAACCTGTCTAGTCTGGCCAAGCGAGTAGGGATTGAATAGGGAAGACAATCCAGTACTCAAAAATGTCATGTTGAAGTCGGATGTGTTGGGCCGAAAGGCGCAAATATCAGTTATACTGTAAACCACAACACAACGCAGACACGCCCACTTAACGTCCTTTTAAGGGCGGATGATGAAGAGGTACACTTCTTTAGTCATCGGGCGAACGCAAGCAAGCAAGCTATGACAGCTTCCAGCTCTGCTGCTGTGAGGCGCCTAGACTCCTCTTAGGAAGTAAATATGAGCTGGCGTGATAACGACCACACCCACCATGCTGCTGGTCATAGAAAAAAGTGGTCACTAGACCCACAATCGCCATATGCCCTGCAGTGCGTACCTTCATTTCTACTTTACTTTCAGGACTTTCATCGAGTCAAGGACACCACCTGTCTAAACTGGAGATATCATAGAATAAATAAGAGAGGAAGTCAACAAATAGGTCACAAAGTGATCCGGCTTAGCAGTAACATTTAGTTTGTGGTACCTCATCATCACCATCATTGAGTGTCGTCTCCGCATCGAAGGTTGGCTAACATTGAGCGCCATTCCTTCCTGTCGCTTGTTTTTATGGTGCAGGTTGGCATAGGCTGACTTATTCACCTTTTGATGTTACTCGTCTACGTTAGTCTTGGTCTGCCTCTACCTCTTTTACCTTGAATTTTCCCTTCCAAAATTACTTTTAGTAGGCAGCTCTGTCTTTTAACATGCCCCAAAAATCTTATTTGTCTTGTTTCAATTGTATTTAGTAGTTTTCGCTTCATTCTTAGTTGTAAGACTTCATCTCTTGTTTGTGGTATCTCAATGTGTAAATAGGTGGTAGCAACATCCACCTTGATTATTTGTTTAGGTAAGGGATGCTGAGCATCGCATCCAGTAACAAAATGCTACAGATGTGATGGAATGTACAACCCAAGAACAGGGAGCCGGTGTGCGTTTTTGTTTGTTTATTTGTTTCTTTTCCTTTGCCTACATCAGATTTTGCTTGTTTATTTGTTTCTTTTCCTTTGGCTATATCAGTTTTTGCTTGTTTATTTATTTCTTTTCCTTTGGCTACATCAGTTTTTGTTTGTTTCTTTTCCTTTGGCTACATCAGTTTTTGCATGTTTATTTATTTCTTTTCCTTTGGCTACATCAGTTTTTGTTTGTTTATTTGTTTTTTTTCCTTTGGCTACATCAGTTTTTGTAAAGGGCAATTATAAGGAAATGCTTCCTGGATACCCTCACAACTTTTTGTCCGGTAAAGCGCTGCCTTCTGGGTAGAAACATTCTCTAAAGGACGCGCAACAATTGTTGGGTCTGACCTGGACCTATTATTAAAATTGCAACATAAACGTCTGTACCTTCCTGAATACCTTTTTTGGCTTCCCACTTCTGTCTTTTCTTTTTCTGTTGTTGTAATGTCATGAACTTTTCCCTTTCCCCAAAATGAACAAAGTGTACAGTGTTTCTCATCTAATGCACTACAAATGTTATCTTTGTGCAGTGTCTCCAGTGAAACTGTTTCATTACTCCATTTAGACCTTCACTGAAGCACTCTCAATCTTTTAATTTCAGAACAATGTTCTGTTACTTCTAGTTTTCTTTTTGGGTGTTCATTATTGATTCATGACTCGACACCGTCTGATAATACAGGATCTATGCAACGCTGAAGACAATTTCTATTTCATTGACTTGATGCATCGCATGATTTTTTGCTTTAATGGAATCCTCTCTTTCTCTGTTCTATTCTCCATTTATCTGACATATAATTAAGTATATGACACGTTTAGTTTTGATCGACAGCTCATCTAGTGGTAGAAAAACTCTGAACTCAAACGACCAGGTGAGATGCAGAATGGCTCAGGCAAAAGCAGCTTTCCAAAAAATGAGGAAGATACTATGCAATCCATTTTTGACAATAGAAACAAGAAAAAAGAGTTCTTAAATGTTATGTAGAGCCAGTCTTAACATATGGATGCGAATCGTGGACAATAGAACAACAGACAAGAAAATCACTGGAGTCTGTAGAAATGTAGTTTTACAGAAGAATGTTGAGAGTACCATGGACAGCTAAGAAGAGTAATGAAGATGTTCTGAGAGAGGTCAAAGCAAAAAGAGAGCTAATTTCCAATGTTAGGAAGAGACAATCATCATTTTTGGCCATGTAATGAGAAGAAAACAACTGGAGTATATTGTAACAACTGTAGAAATTGAGGGACGAAAAGATAGAGGGAAGCAAAGAGAAAAAATAACAAACAGCTTAAGAGAATGGCTTGGCAGAAGGTCAACAACAGAAATGATAAATAGCTGCCGAGATCGAAGGTTGTGGAGAGACATGATCACCTACGCCAGTAGGCCCGGTACTTGATGATGATGATGAACACCATATCCCCTATACGCCACTTGGCGTGACGAGGGTACTTTACTTTTTTTTTATTTATATATATGTTGTGGCAAGTTTCATAATACAGTTAAAGAAAAAAAGAAATGTTCCACAAAATGTAAAATTTCCCCTTACTGAATTCAACAAAGAAATAAAAGAGACGTATAACATCACAATTTAAAATAGATTTAATACTAAAGGAACAAATTGAAAGTATAAAGAAATGAAAAATGCTAAAAGAATGAATACAAGAAACGTCAAACTAATTAGTTTTAGATGTAAAGAAAACTGTAGAGAAGAAATAGATGACGTGAAATTTTCCAACTCGTGAACATGCGATGAAAATTAAATCAAAAGAAAGCAGCATTTAAACATCTAAACAAATAAATAATAGATCAATGTAGAATATCCGAAGAAACGTGGTTAAATCAAAGATATAGTGAGCTAAAACGGCAAATTAAAATATAGACAAAATCAATGTACAAAGAATTAAATGAGATAACAGTAAGAAGAACATTTGCTTTTAACAAACATTTCGCAATCAAAAGAAAAGGCAAATTAACGTACACAATTATCAAGAAGATATTGCAGAAAGACGGAGAAAGTGCATGAAAGGAATATACGATGACGACAGACCAGACATAAACACAAGAGAATCATGGGAAGGACTCCCTAAACTAAAGACAGGGGCTACCGATGTTATACGCCTTATAAAGAAAAGCAAAGCTCCAAGACCTGAGAATATATTATATATTAATAGAAGAAATAGAAGCATTAGGGGACTTGGAAATAGTAGTGGAACCGTACAACATGAAAACCCTCATACTATTAGCGAGTCACAATATTTTTGCGAGTTATCATGAAGAAAGTAAGAAATGAAATAAAACCAGGGATTAGCCATGAGCAGTGTAGTTCGTAGAGGGTTAGAGCACAAACAATGTATATTATTAGAACATATATATATATATCATCATCATCATCAAGTACCGGGCCTAGTGGCGTAGGTGATCATGTCTCTCCACAACTTTCGATCTCGGCAGCTATATATCATTTCTGTTGTTGACCTTCTGCCAAGTCATTCTCTTAAACTGTCTGTTATTTTTTCTCTTTGCTTCCCTCTATCTCTTCGTCCCTCAATTTTTCCAGTTGTTACAATATATTCAAGTTGTTCTCTTCTCATTACATGGCCAAAAAATGATGATTGTCTCTTCCTAACATATATATATATATATATATATATATATATATTAGAACAATGATAGAAACATTATTAGAACATTGGTAGAAACATTAGAACATTGGTAGAAACATTATTAGAACATTCGTAGAAACATTATTAGAACATTGGTAGAAACATTAGAACATTGGTAGAAGCATTATTAGAACATTGATAGAAACATTAGAACATTAGAAACATTATTAGAACATTGGTAGAAACATTTGAACAATGATAGAAACATTATTAGAACATTGGTAGAAACATTATTAGAACATTGGTAGAAACATTTGAACAATGATATAAACATTATTAGAACATTGGTAGAAACATTATTAGAACATTGGTAGAACAAGCCCTGGTAGTAAACGCAGATTGACTTTCGCCCCTCGTTAACAACACCAAGAGTAGGAGGCATTTGATAAAATGAAACATACTGAATTTGTACAAATTAAAGATAGCATTAAAAAAGATATCAAATATATGAGAATAATAACAACTCTTTTAATGGCAACAAACAGCGGCAAGAAGAGTTAATAATAAAACTGGAAAATTGGTCAGTAAACCAAAGAATTGAAAAAGGCGAATCATGGAATTATATGTAGGTATGTTTACAGTGCTTAAGTATGCTTAAGAGAATGGCTTGACGGAAGGTCAACTACAGAAATGATAAATAACTGTCGAGATCGAAAGTTGTGGAGAGACATGATCACCTACGCCAAGAGGCCCGGTACTTGATGATGATGATGATGATGTTTACAGTATACTCCTCCTATTATTCGCTGAATTATCGCCTCGGAAGTTTCCCTCTATAATAATATTCATTTATTATTATTTGTCTCCAATTGAGAAAAGGGTTTGTCATGTCACGTGATATTTTTGATCTATAAGGCATTATCAACTTTAGATCTATGGAAGGCATGCCAGGGATATCGGTTGGCGGGCCTAATACTGACAGCCCATGAAGCAGTCTCAACAGCGAAAACGTGAAGGTCTGCAATCTAAGGAAAGGTAACATGAACAACATGTGAGAGCGAAGGATGTTGTCTAAACAATAAGAAAATAAAAGTATTTGTCGCCTGAAACGAAACTATTCCCTCAAAGTTTGCCACCGCGACAAATAAGGAGCTTTGAAACAAGTCAATCAAATCAATTATATGGGCACAATAATAACCTTGGATAGAAGATGCATTACCGAGACTAAATGCTGTAAAAAGTCAGAAAATGAGATCTCCATTGTTACATATGTAACTAATCATTTCGAATAAAAGTGAGTCATGAGCGATCAGTAAACAGAGAAGAACGTTTTTGGAAACAAATGAAATGCGGTTTTTAAGAAGAGCGTATTCAACTTAATGGGAAGAATAAGATGAAAAATTGAAGAAAATTGAGAATACTAAGGACAGCTTAACAAAAAAAAAGAAATAAAAAGTTCTGAGAGAGGACCGAACACAAAGGAATCTCAACGTGTTGGATTTTGCAATTTACTTTGGAGTAGAGAATAAAGCATATGTGTGTATATATATATATATATATATATATATATATATATTTAAATTTGCTCTATTTACTTCAGAGTGTTATACTGTATATAACATGGAGTGTGTGTTGTTGTTGGTTGGTTAACAAGGACTCCCTCATTTCACTTAATTGTTACCTCTGCCTCTGTGTACGAATGTGAGTGCTAGTCGATGTTACCTCAGCCTCTGTGTACGAATGTGACTGTTAATCGATGTTATCTAAGCATCTGTGTACGAATGTGACTGTTAGTCGATGTTATCTCAGCCTCTGTGTACGAATGTGACTGTTAGTCGATGTTATCTCAGCCTCTGTGTACGAATGTGACTGTTAGTCGATGTTATCTCAGCCTCTGTGTACGAATGTGACTGTTAGTCGATGTTATCTCAGCCTCTGTGTACGAATGTGACTGTTAGTCGATGTTATCTCAGCCTCTCTGTAAGAATGTGACTGTTAGTCGATGTTATCTCAGCACCTGTGTACGAATGTGACTGTTAGTCGATGTTATCTCAGCCTCTGTGTACGAATGTGATTGTTAGTCGATGTTATCTCAGCCTCTGTGTACGAATGTGACTGTTAATCGATGTTATCTCAGCACCTGTGTACAAATGTGACTATTAATCGATGTTATCTCAGCACCTGTGTACCAATGTGACTGTTAGTCGATGTTATCTCAGCCTCTGTGTACCAATGTGACTTGTTAATGGACGGCACCGCAACCTGTGTACCAATGTGCCTTGTTAATGGACGGTACCACAACCTGTGTACCAAAGTGACTTGTTAATGGACGGTACCACAACCTGTGTACCAATGTGACTTGTTAATGGACGGTACCACAGCCTGTGTACCAATGTGACTTGTTAATGGACGGTACCACAACCTGTGTACTAATGTGACTTGTTAATGGACGGTACCACAACCTGTGAACAATGTGATTGTTAATGGACGGTACCACAGCCTGTGAACAATGTGACTTGTTAATGGACGGCACCACAACCTGTGAACAATGTGACTTGTTAATGGACGGTACCACAACCTGTGAACAATGTGACTTGTTAATGGACGGTACCACAACCTGTGTACCAATGTGACTTGTTAATGGACGGTACCACAACCTGTGTATCAATGTGACTTGTTAATGGACGGTACCACAACCTGTGTATCAATGTGACTTGTTAATGGACGGTACTACAACCTGTGAACAATGTGACTTGTTAATGGACGGTACCACAACCTGTGAACAATGTGATTGTTAATGGACGGTACCACAACCTGTGTACCAATGTGACTTGTTAATGGACGGTACCACATCCTGTGTACCAATGTGACTTGTTAATGGACGGTACCACAACCTGTGTACCAATGTGACTTGTTAATGGACGGCACCACAACCTGTGTACCAGTGTGACTTGTTAATGGACGGCACCACAACCTGTGTACCAATGTGACTTGTTAATGGACGGCACCACAACCTGTGTACCAATGTGACTTGTTAATGGACGGTACCACAACCTTTGAACAATGTGATTGTTAATGGACGGCACCACAACCTGTGTACCAATATGATTGTTAGCGGGGCCTGGATCTATCTAGGACCGTGAGGACATGTTTTAGTTTCTGTTGCTGGAGGACCTATTTCGTCTTTCACGCTGTTTGATTTTGTCTCCTTTGTTCTGCTACACTCTTGTTTGTCTCGGGTAATGTTACTCCGCATCCACTACGTGTGCACCATATAGTTCTTCCTTGTGACACGTTTTCACATGTGTCAATATTAATATTTGAGTTTAATGTTGTGTTGTGCAATAGAGGCTTCACTCGACACAGCAACTGTTTTCGGTCCTCCTGAAGATATATTAAGC
The DNA here is from genome assembly GCA_032433765.1 of Megaustenia siamemsis. NCBI lineage: Eukaryota > Metazoa > Mollusca > Gastropoda > Stylommatophora > Ariophantidae > Megaustenia > Megaustenia siamemsis. Next base: position 85,092,612 of record JAVIAB010000124.1, on the reverse strand, counting down.
CACGTGGTTAACGAGGGCCCCCCCCACGATGAAGGGAGAAAAACCACTTTCTGTTTCCAATATCTAATCTTAATTCTTTCCGTACGTTTAGACGCACTGTGCGCTTTGTCGGTTTTGACAGTGTACGTTTTGTCGCATAGTGCGTCACTTTTAATTTGATTTAATTTGATAAATTTACTGTGAACCGTCATCAAGACATATTATTTTTTACATGTTTTTTTTTTTTATCAACTTGGTATTGGTGAAATCTAATTAATTGTTCGATTATCTAAAATTTCATATATAATATGTTATTTGTTTGATTAATATAAATATGTAGATTGATTCTTCTATCTATCTATTGACCTTTCGAGCCGTAGCCGGCCCATAGGGCATAGACTAAGATACTCTTTCTCTTATCTACATTTTTATTATAGCAGTTTTCAATCCTTGTAAAGATCTTTCATCAAATCTCGCCATTTGTCTCTGTTCTGTGTTTCATTGAGTGAGCCGATACCTGCTGCTCTTGCCTCTCTGACAAATGTTCTTCTCAGTGAATCTCTGGATCTGCCTTTTTTCCTCATACCTGTAGTTTCCCACATGAGGGCTTTCTTTGTTATTCGGACTGATTCTTAAAACCATGACAAATTTTGTCTCTGAAATATCTTCTGTTGTATTAATAAAAAGCTTCAGCACTGAAAGAGTTAACTTTCAATTAATTATAAAACTTTTAACTTCTATCATCTCTAACAATATTAGCGTGCATGCCTTTTCCCGGTATTATTCCTTCATTTCCTGCCTTCTCATCAATGACTGAAGATCGACACTGAGAGGTACGTGCTCCACAGGTTGGAAACCACTGCTGTGCGGTTATGACACCAGATATCATAAACAAATATGATGTTTTGTCTTCACTAGTCGACAGCTTGAGATTCAAATCTCAGCGGGTGAGTTGGTTATTGCTTGAGATAGATGTTTGAAAATAAAGTTATATCTGTAGCCACAGCACGATGTTCTCGGCGACATTGAGTCTGACAGTATTTATAATTTGTAGAGGAAGTTGTATTCAAGCAGCTTAAATTGATTAACATTATCATTTTTTACATTTTCTTACAGATCGGGGTTTTGAACGTGTTAAATTGAATATATGTAATTAGTAGCGAATGTGTGTACAGAGAGCTGCGGTAGGGCAATAGTTATCAAGCTAGTGTTGAGGTCAGTTGGTTGTCCTCCATGACGGTCAGAGATATCTACACTTCATCTTCTTCATTACACAAGGACCGACCACGAAAAAATATGGATTGACGGAATACTAGAAGTGAAGCAATAGGGAACATAACAGGAGCAGAGGCGAACAGAAGAGCAAGAGAGCGGAAATTATATCTTCCCTCGACGCTGAAAGGCAATTGAGGAAGGAAAGAAGAAGAAACTCTTCATATTCTTATCAGTCCAGGAATGATACATTGTGAGACCGTCGCCTCCGATATCTCTGAGCGTGTCTGCTGAGGCGGTGACCCGAGAACACCCCAACACTTGTGACATCTCCAGCTTTGGAAGCTATAGACGGATAATCTGATTTTGTCCACAACCGCACTTCACGCAATGCTGAAAACGTCACAACTATTGGTCGGTCCCACCTCAGTGGGCTGGCTCAGATATATCGGTGGCGACAGTGAGACTGTCATTTCGGAGAATTCTGACCTATCGAAGTCAATTATGGACAGTATACAAACAAATGAAAGAATGATTTAGAGGCCACAGAAATTGTATTTCACAAATGAATGTTCGAAATTCGCTGTACAGCCAGAAAGACTAAAAAGGAACTCTCAACGAGGTAGACATAAAAAAAGAGAGCTCATAAAACATCAGAAATAAATAATAACCATATTTCAATCACATTATGAGAAGAGAAAAGTTTGATAACTTGGTTACAACTGACAAAACACACAGAAAGGGGGATCGCTGAGGGCAAAGAGAGAACATACTAGATAGTTTGTTATCGTGGCACGGTAAACAGTCAAAAACAGATTTGATAGGACTCACTGTGGGCAGAAAATTTCGGAAAGACATGATCGCCTACGCTAACCGGTGTAGAACATCCTGGGAAAATAACCCGCATGGGCAGAAAATCCACAGACTCCTCTGCAAAATAATTCATTAATTTCCAGGAATTCAATAGTTTAAAAAATTCATTGAAACGGTTTAACTTCGAGAGGAAATGCCAGGACTGGGTAACATTTAGACCCATCATTTCTTTACCAAGTGGCGAAGACAAATGCAAAAACAACAAGGGGGTACATAAAAGTATGAGGAACAAGAAATTATTTATTTCTTATATACTTGTGGTACGAATGCCTTGACTGTCGCCAAGTCGATATTGGCAAATGAACACAGACAGCTTCATCGGTAACAAATATCAAAGAAAGACTCCTGTTTGTAGTTGAGACAGATCTTTTGAATGATTGGGAGATTTGTGCGACAGTCGGAACTCTGTAATGATTATTGCGATTGATTGTTTTAGAACCCGATTGTATGTGGTCAGCGACTCATAGCTGACTGCATGCTTCAAGATCAGAAGCAGAACCTCGTCGAGATACTACTCCACATTCTCGCGGCCCCTCTGTAAAGAAATTAGTCTGGCCAAGCGAATATGTATCGAGAAGGACTTCAGAGTTTAGAGGTAAGATATCAGCACCTGAATATGATTGTCTCGGGTTAGAATCTGGCAACCCAGTACCGTCATCCAATGTGTTAAGCCTAAAGACGTTGATATCACAGTTTGATCTAAACAACAACACAACTCAACATCGACTACCTAACGTTCTTTTAAGGCTGACGATGAAGAACAGAGGAGCGTATGGTCGTTGGATGAACTCAGAAACGGGCTTTTGTTAAGTTGGTTCAAAGCAAAGAATAGAAAAGTTTGCAGGGAAGACCTTTTGTTCTTATCTTATTTTTATTTCTCATTCTAGTTCTAATAACTTATTTTTTTAGTTATTTTTTTTTCATATTTGAACATATTATGAGATCAATAGTAGACAAAAAGAAATTGAAGTCAACGGTCACAACATAAATAATTTACGATATGCGGATGACACAGTCTTAATAGCAGAGACAGAGAATGAGCTACAAGAAATGATAGATATAATATCAAGAAAGCAACAAAAAAGGTCTCAGTCTGAATAGTAAGAAAACAGAAGTAATGGTTATATCGAAGAAACAATCATCACCATCATGCAGCATAAAAATAAACAAGACAAATATGAAACAAGTGCAACGTTTCAAATACTTGGGCACAGTGATAACATCAGATGGAAGATGCAACACAGAAATAAAAAGCAGAATAGCTCAGGCCAAAATAGCATTTCAGAAAATGAAAAATATCTTATGCAACAAATCTATGTCAATAGAAATGAGAAAAAGAGTTCATCGATGCTATATAGAACCAATTCTGACATATGGAAGCGAATCATGGACAATAGACAAACAAATGAAAAGACGATTAGAGGCCACAGAGATGGAATTTCTCAGAGGAATGTTGAAAGTTCCCTGGACAGCTAAAAAGACCAATGAGAAAGCTCTCAAAGAGGCCAACACAAAAAAGGAGCTCTTAAAAACATCAGAAAGAAGCAATTAACATTTTTTGGGCACATCATGAGAAGAGGAAAGTTGGAATACTTGGTTACAACTGGCAAAATAAAAGGAAAGAGAGATCGCGGACGACAATGAGAGAAAATACTGGATAGCTTGATGCCATGGCATGGAAAACAGTCAACAACAGAACTCATACGATGCACTGTGGATAGAAGATTGTGGAAGGACATGATCGCCAACGTCAACTAGTACGGCACATGATGATGATGATTATATTTTTTGTTTTAAATGCATCTCTCTCTCTTTCTCTCTCTCTCTCTCTCTCTCTCTCTGTGTCTGTGTGTGTGTGTGAGAGAGAGTCTGTGTTGTTTGTTAGTTCCTGCTGAAGACCTATTGAGCCGAAACATTGTTCACATTGGTGTCATTCACTTATTACATAAAGCTTCAAGCACACCGTTTTTTCTTTTTTTTTTAATTTCTCCTCTTTGTTAGGTTCATTGGTTGTATAAACGTAAAGGTAAAGTACGAGACTTGAACCGGCGTGTTAGCACGCGAATTTTACACCTATATGTGCTCGGCCGCCTATCCAGAAGTGTTCGGAGACTTCTGATAGTGTCGCATCAAGCATCGAAACTCACTATGCGAGGCGACATCCTCACCTTCCCAGGGTAATTCCCTGGTACCAATTTCTGCCAAAGGCGGGGTCGACCGTTGGATTATATTTTTTTTTTCCAACCACGAGTACAACTCACACTGCTCCCAGCGGGAATCGAACACGGGTTGTCCGAACGTCGGTAGCCCAGTCGGGTGGTTTTCCCAACTAGGCTACAGAGGTTCTTCCCCCCCCCCCCCCCACAAAAAAAGTAAAATAAAATACAAAAATAAAGCTCAACCATCTGTGAGTTAACCATCATCATATCGGATGTCTTGTACAGAACATTGCTTTCCCACAGCCTGTCTGAAAAATTCTCTGTCTCTACCCTGATTTCCCACTTCTTTTATTATCATGTTCAAAGTCTCCTTCATGCCTTGAAACCACCTTCTTCTTGGACCGCAACTATCTTGTAGTCTTGGAACTATCTTCTTTTCTTCATCTTTCCTTCCTCATTTGCCTTTTAGCGTCGAGGGGAGATATAATTAGCCGTCTTTTGCTTTTCTGTTTGTTTGTGCTGCTGTTATGTTTCCTAGTGTTTCTAATATTCCATCGATCCATCTTTTTCGTGGTCGACCCTTGGGTCTGGTATTCCCACAACGTTTATTGAAGCCTCGTTGTGTTTTGATCTTTCTGCCTTGGAACCACGACCTCCATTATTGTTCCAGCCCGCTTTTACCTTTTGACGTGGCCATAGTATTTTAAATTCCTCCGTAGAATCATGTTTATAATAAGCCAGTTCTTTTCAATGTTAAAATGTTTAAATATCTCATCATTACTGATTTTCATTATGCAAGTTATCTTAACGATTTTTCTGTAACATTTCAGTGGGCTAACATCAGTGCTTGAGTTCTTAAATGTTATATAGAGCCAGTCTTAACATATGGATGCGAATCATGGACAGTAGGACAACAGACAAGAAAATCACTGGAGTCTGTAGAAATGTGGTTTTACAGAAGAATATTGAAAGTACTATGGACAGCTAAGAAGTGTAATGAAGATGTTCTGAGAGAGGTCAAAGCAAAAAGAGAGCTAATTTCCAATATTAGGAAGAAATAATCATCATTTTTTGGCCATGTAATGAGAAGAGAACAACTGGAATATATTGCAACAACTGGAAAAATTGAGAGACGAAGAGATAGAAGGAAGGAAAGAGAAAAAAGTAACAGACAGCTTAAGAGAATGGCATGACAGAAGGTCAACAACAGAAATGATAAATAGCTGCCGAGATCGAAAGTTGTGGAGAGACATGATCACCTATGCCAGTAGGCCCGGTACTTGAGGATGATGAACATCAGTGCTTAATTCGTTTAAACGTGTGCATCTTATATTTTGCAAGTTATGAAATTTAACTTTGCACCAAATGGCACTGCTAGATATTGTGAACAAGAATAAGCGTGATCTTATAGTGCCTAGTTCAGTGATATTTTAAACAACAAACAGAAGGTAGAATTTGTCTCTAACAAGTTCGTTTTAGATTCAGACTGTTCAGCTGGTTTGACCAGGGATTCCCAACCACTGAGAGAAGTAGCAGGTATTATGTAAGTGCTGCTATTTGTTTTTTTCTTTTTGAATACACAATTTGTTATCTCTGATACAGAAATAAATATCTTATCCATGCAACAAATCGGTGTCAGTGGAAGTGAGTAAGAAAGTTCATCGGTGCTCTATAGAGCCAGTTCCGGATCATGGAAGCGAATCATGGACTGTAGACAAACAAATAAAAAGCCGACTAGAGGCCACGCGGATGGAATTTCTCTGAAGAATGTTGAAAGCCCTGAGAGACCATTGAGGAGATTATCGGGGGGTGGGGGAGAGAGGGGAGGGGGAGGGGGGGCAACACAGAAAGAGAACTCCTAAAAAACATCAGATAGAAACAATCAACATTTTTCGGGCACATCATGAGAAGAGGAGAGTTAGTATACTTGGTTACAATTGGCAAAATAAAAGGAAAGAGATATCGCGGACGACAAAGAGGAAAAATACTAGATGGCTTGGAGTCGTGGCATGGAAAACAGTCAATAACAAAACTGATACGTTGAGCTGTAGATGGAAGATTGTGGAAGGACGTGATCGCATACGCCTACCGGTATGACACATGATGATGATGATGATGATACAGAGATTGTTTATATACTATAAATACATATTAATAAAGGCTAGTAGAATGGACAACTTACTGAATTTTTCTACCTCTTCTTCATCTTTATACCGTAAATAGACCACTTACAGACCTAAACAACCCTGTCTACTTCTCTCTATCTTTAGTTCTTCTTTGGAACTTTGAGGTCGAAACCTGTCCATTCTTTGATATCTTCTCTTCCCCTCTCAGCTACCACTTCTTGTTATTATCTTGTATCTTATTTCATCAAATATTTACAGAAAAGTATGTATGCTATAGAACCAGGTGTCTTCTTATTCAGTACATTCAATTAACATTAATTTAATCCCAATAATCGCTCATTTAGAAAGAGAGAGAAAGCGAGAGAGGGAGAGAAAAAGAGAGAGAGATCAACTGTGGGATTAAGAGCAAAATAAGACCTACAAGACCTAACAGTGAATTGTTAGACATGGATAGTTCAGATTTATGTATCGTCTTCGGGCAAGAGAAAGTGACTGACTGACTGACTGGCTTACTGACTGACTGACTGACTGGATAACTGACTGACTGGCTAACTGACTGACCAACTGATTGACTGACTGGCTGACTGACTGACTTGTTAACTGACTGACTGACCAACTGATTGACTGACTGGCTAACTGACTGACGGACTGGCTAACTGACTGACCAACTGATTGACTGACTGGCTAACTGACTGACGGACTGGCTAACTAACTGACTGACAGACTGGCCAACTGACTGACTGACTGGCTAACTAACTGACTGACTGATTGACTGACTAACTGGCTAACTGGCTGAATGACTGGCTAACTGACTGACGGACTGGCTAACTAACTGACTGACTGACTGGCCAACTGACTGACTGACTGGCTAACTGACTGACGGACTGGCTAACTAACTGACTGACTGACTGGCTAACTGACTGACTGACTGGCTAACTGACTGACTGACTGGCTAACTGACTGACGGACTGGCTAACTAACTGACTGACTGACTGGCTAACTGACTGACTGACTGACTGGCTAGCTGACTGACTGGCTAACTGACTGACTGACTGGCTAACTGACTGACTGACTGACTGGCTAACTGACTGACTCATTCAGTCCACTCCATACACTATAAGGTCACCATTCGGGTTCTCCTCGGTTTGCCTGTCTTCTGCTAACTAATCAAGTCTGCTCCACGTGGAGGCAACTTTCTTCAGTTCGAAGTCAACTGTTGAATCGCCAGCTCAAACCTAAAAAGTCTGGCCTAGCAAAGAGCACAATTCTGCAACAACAACAAACCAGTGAAAGGAGCCAGATGGAAATATAGGCAGAGAAAGAGATGAAAAAATAACATGCAAGAATTGACAGGCCTCGACTTTGAAGACTCCCAAAGAATAATTGAAGATTGAAAAAGATGGAGATGGTTGACTAATTCTGTCAGTGGTGCCTCAACTGTTCCTGTATGTTGCAGAAACATGACATTAGACAAGAAAACAGAACAGAAAATTGAAACCTTTGAAATGTGGATTTATAGAAGAATAGGTCGAATTGGATGGAAAGAAAAGAAATCAAACGATGAAGTTTTAAAACAACTAAAAATTAAAAGAGAACTACTAAATACAATTAGAACAAGACAAATGAAATGTTGGGCCATGTTAAAAGACACAACGGCTTACTAAAAGTAATATTGGAAGGGAAAATACAAGGTATTAGAGGCAGAGGCAGACCAAGACTAAGATGGGCGAGTAACATCAAAAGATGTACAAGTAAGCCTATGACAATCTGCACCATTAAAGCAAGAGACAGAGTGGAATGGCGCTCCATGGTAGCCAACCTTAGATGCGGAGACGACACTAGAAGATATGATGATGAAACAGGAAATTATGTTTATTTTTTAAGGTACAGTTTTCTATAATCACGTTAAGCGTATAAAAGAAGATGTGCTTTATCCTAATGTAAAGATAAAGGTAAAGATACTAAACTTGAATCGGTGTCTTAGCATCAGGTTTTTACCCATATCTGTTCAGCCGCCTTTCTAGAAGTGTTCGGAGACTCCTCTCTAGTGTCGCCTCAAGCATCGTAACTCACGAGCGAGGCGCCATTCCTCTCCTACCCAGAGTGCTACGTGCAGCCCTGGTACCCATTTTTGCCAGCGAATGGGTGGACCGCAGGGGTATTTCTTCCAACCACGAGTAGAGTTCACACTGTTTCCAGCGGGAATTGAACACGAGTTGTCCGAATGTCCGTAGCTAGTGGCGTTGTTTTACCAACTAGGATACCGAGGCCTCCCTCGCACTGTAAAGATAGACATAGGCAAATCAACTAAAGTATTAATGACAAACAGCTGTGAATTAAAGAAACTAAGCAATTCAACAATGCGGTAACTATATCTTAATATATATTACAACAATAACAGATCATCATCATCATGTGCCATACCGGTTGGCGTAGGTGATCATGTCCCTCCACAACCTTCTATCTACAGTGCATCGTATCAGTTCTGTTGTTGACTGTTTTCCATGCCATGACACCAAGCTATCCAGTATTTTCTATCTTTGTCGCCCGCGATCTCTCTTTCCTTTTATTTTGCCAGTTGTAACCAAGTATTCCAACTTTCCGCTTCTCATGATGTGCTCGAAAAAATGTTGATTGATGTGTCTACATTTCCCCAGAAGCTGAGTGAAGCTTTCCATGGCAATCTTCCAAACGTTTGTAGCCAGCTTGTTATGTCACGAGGCTGTCAGCTTCCTTATCTATGGGACAGTGTTTCTTCTACTGCTCTTCTACATCCCCTATTGGATCAGGCAACAGCTGGACATACACTACTTGAAGGTATTTTCTTTCGTTCAAACCTTGGGAAAAATATATGACTGCATGTTTTAATGTAATTTTATTGCGCAGGTCTCAAATACACGGGTGTATAAATATATAAAGGTATTACAATAATGAAAAAAATTAAAAGAACTGGCTTATATACACCATTCTGCAGAGAAAATTAAAATAATATGACCACGTGAAAAGACACAGTGGGATGGCAAGACCAATAATGGAAGGCAGGGTTTCTGGGCGACACTTCACGGGCAGAGCAAAAAGAATGTGTGTTCACGACATCAAGGAGACTTGGAAAAAGACAACAGAAGATTAGGGAGATCTGGCTAGAGATAGTCTCTTTCAGACGGGCTGATGTGAATGCAACGTTGTACAAAATGGACGTGCGACCTGATGATCATGATGATGATGATAAAGATAATATATAGGAAGTGCAATTAGGAAAAAAAACCAGCCAATTTGAAGACAAAAAAAAAAAGAGAATGGCTGTAGCTTATACAATAGAGACCATCACGATAGTCCCCTTCTAAGTTTCGACAAAGATCGCAAATATCCTGTCACTTTACGAAGCTTTCTTGGCAGTTATTTTCTGACACCACGTTGAGAACTGGCAAATCATTGGACAGTTATCACCACTATTGTCCAACAAGGAAATAACTGTGGTGGCAAAACGAACACTATACAATACAATCTTCATCCCAACGTTGTGCTACCAATGTCAGACCTGGACCCTAAATGCAAGAACAATAAGAAAAATAACCTCTACTGAGATGAAATGTGTTAGACGAATGACAGGAAAGAGATAAGATCAGAAATGAAGAACTGAGAAAAAAAAAGCTAGGAATAGCCACCGCCATAGAGTATATAAAGAAACAACAGATAAAATGCTTTGGCCACGTGACAAGGCAGAAAGTTTAAAACACAACACAACGAGCCTTCAACAAACGTTGTGAGAACACCAGACCCAAGGGTCGACAACGAAAAAGATGAATGGATGGAATATTAGAAGCACTAGGAAACATAACAGCAGCAGAGGCGAACAGAAGAGCAAAAGACCACACATGATATCTCCCCTCGACATTGAAAGGCAGATGAGGAAGGAAAGAGGAGAAGTACAACAACAACAACAACAACGATTAGAACGGCATTTGACTTTTACTTCAATTCCCTCTACTGTCTGCTATCGTGGTCCCTTTCAAAAACCGTTCTTCATCCAATTTGTCGCCAGACGCTGAAATAGTCAGTCTGATGTATATTTGCGTGTGAGTACATGCGTGTGTGCGTATATATATATATATATGTGTGTGTGTGTGTATATATCTATATTTTTTTTAATTACGACACATATTAACATAGCTGGAGTATGTATGACAAGGGACTCACAACAGGACCAGATATATGTTTATATATCTTTGTACGCATATATGTATGTATGTATGTGTGTATGTATGTATGTATATATGTATATATGTAAGTATGTATGTATGTATGTATGTATATATGTATGTATGTATGTATGTATGTATGTATGTAAGTATGTACGTATGTATGTATGTATGTATGTATGTATGTAAGTATGTACGTATGTATGTATGTATGTATGTATGTATGTATGTATGTATGTATGTATATAGGAAGTGCAGTTAAAACACAACGGATTTGAAGACATAAGACAGAGAATAGCTGACTGTACAATACTCTATGGAGACCATATGACCATCACACTAGTCCCCTTATAAGTTTCGTAACGACGCTTTCTTGGCATTTCCTGACTCCACGCTGAGAACGGCCTTTGAGTTTTGTGAAAATTCCTTCTACTGTCTGATATCTTCGTCCCCTTCCAAAACCTTTCTTCATCCAATTTGTCACCATACACTGAAATAGACACAGTCTGATACATATACATATGTGTTTATATACATACGTCTTTATGTATGTACGCTTGTATGCTATTTATATGTGTAGAAAAAAATGGTATGTTAGAAGCTTTACGTGATAAGTAGACGACACAGATTAAACAACGTTTCGGCCCAATAGGCCTTCAGTAGGAACAATAAAAAAAAACACACACACGGATATGTAAGTAAAACTAATCCTACATGTAGGGATTAGACACATAATATCCGTGTGTGTGTGTGTTTTTTGTTTTTGTGTGTGTGTTTTTTTGTGTTCCTGCTGAAGGCTTATTGGGCCGAAACGTCGTTTAATCTGTGTCGTCTACTTATCACGTAAAGCTTCTAACATACCATTTTTTCTATTTTTTTAAAGCTTTACTGCAGCTTCGCATTTTTATGCATTCATTTGCATTTCTTTGCCTTAACCCCCTATGTATATGTGTATGTTATTATGTATGGAAGAATGTATTTATATGAATAAATGTAAGGAGATTATCTCTGTTTCAGTTTCTTGCAAAAAGAGCTAAAGAAAAGCAACAACAGCAGGAGGCGGATTTGTGTGAGAGCCCTCCTATAACTGAACATGTGGACTCACCGTTGTTGAAAGATGAGGATGAGGAGGAGGAGATGGAATTTGAGAGAGAGAAGAAGGTGGATATGGAACTTATGCCCATGGGCTTGATTGAGAGAGACAGCGAAGAGAAGATATCTATGCTATCACACCACTCCTCCAGGCTAACGCATTCGAAACAGTATATGTAATACAAAAGATATGAATTAATGTAGTGAGAACACGAAATAATTTTATCATTAATATTTTAGTTCTCTTGTACATATTACCCACTTTAAAAATGTATCATTTTCATTATACCTCTATAGTGCAATCACGATAGGACAACAGATTTTGAAAAAAAAAAGAGTTCTTGAATGTTATGCAGAGCCAGTCTTAACATATGGATGTGAATCATGGACAATAGGACAACAGACAAGAAAATCACTGGAGTCTGTAGAAATGTAGTTTTACAGAAGAATGTTGAGAATACCATGGACAGCTAAGAAGAGTAATGAAAAAGTTCTGAAAGAGGTCAAAGCAAAAAGAGAGCTAATTTCCGATATTAGGAAGAAACAATCATCATTTTTTGGCATTGTAATGAGAAGGGTACATATGGAATATATTGTAACAACTGGGAAAATTGAGGAACGAAGAGATAGAGGGAAGCAAAGAGAAAAAATACCAGACAGCTTAAGAGAATGGCTTGGCAGAAAGTCAACAACAGAAATGATAAATTACTGTCGAAATAGAAAGTTATGGAAAGACATGATCACCTACGCCAGCAGGCCCGGTACTTGATGACGATGATAGTACATTAATGCTGATTATAAGAATTTATACTGTATTTTTTAATAACGTTTGTAAATAATAACTGTTATTATATTTCACGCTAAACAGTAATAAATTAATATCTATTTGGCTTACTTATCTCGTAATTACTAATGTTCTACAATGTTATTAATTAACAAACAAATATACGCAGAGAATATGTCATTTCTGTGTAGTGTCATAAACTGGATCCTTCTACTTCGTCCTCTTATTGTACCTCTTCCTTTCTGTCGTTTTGCACTATTAATAGACGCCCTAAACTGTCTCATTTATCTCCATCTTCAGTCATTCTTTCGGAATCTTCGAAGTCCAGACATATCCATCAATCCATCCATCCATTGATCCATCCATTGATCCATCCATCCATCCATCCATCCATCCATCCATCCATCCATCCATCCATCCTTCCATCCATCCATCCATCCATCCATCCTTCCATCCATCCATCCATCCACCCATCCATTCATCCATCCATCCATCCATCCATCCATCCATCCTTCCATCCATCCATCCATCCATCCATCCATCCATCCATCCATTCATCCATCCATCCATCCATCCATCCATCCATCCATCCATCCATCCATCCATCCATCCATCCATCCATCCATCCATCTACTTATCTGTGTTTGTCCAACGACTTTTGTTATGTCATACCTTGCGCTTGCATACTACCCGCACTGTATGTATCTCGCCATCTGTCCCTGTTCTGAGCGAGCTTCTCAACCTTGACAAGGGTTAATATTTGCTGTTGTTGCCTCTCGCTTCACTATTCTTTTTAGTGTTCCTCTAGGTAGGCCTCTTTTTCTGTTCTCTACTGGCTCCCATTTAAGGGCTTACTTTGAGATTCTCTTTTTGTCTCTTTTCATCACGTGACCAAAATACAGCCGTCTTCTCTGGATTATATAAATATATATATATATATATATTCCATTTTTGACAATAGAAACAAGAAAAAAAGAGTTCTTAAATGTTATGTAGAGCCAGTCTTAACATATGGGTGTGAATCATGGACAATAGGACAACAGACAAGAAAATCACTGGAGTTTGTAGAAATGTGGTTTTACAGAAGAATGTTGAGAATACCATGGACAGCGAAGAAGAATAATTAAAACGTTCTGGGAGAGGCCAAACCAAAAATAGAGTTTATATCCAATATTAAGAAGAAACAATAATAATTTTTTGGCCTTGTATTAAGAAGAGAACAGCTGGAATATATTGTAACAACTTGGGAAAATTGAGGGACGAAGAGGTAGAGGGAAGCAAAGAGAAAAGATACCAGACAGCTTAAGAGAATGGCTTGGCAGAAGGTCAACAACAGAAATGATAAATAACTGTCGTGATCGAAAGTTGTGGAGAGACATGATCATTTACGCCAGCAGGCCCGGTACTTGATGATGATGATATATATTTTTTAAATAATTTTAAAACTGTAAATGTTGCCTCTGTGCCCAACAAGGCGTATGGGGAATGTTATGTTGCTACCATATTTTTTTTTACCCCTGCACATTTTTGGAGCCGTGATAGCTCAGTGGTTAGCGAACTGGACTACAAAGGACAAGGCTGAGTGAACCGGAAGCCGGTTCACTCAGCCTTTAATGGGTACCGGATTTTATTCTGTGAAAGTAAAGCGGCACGGGCGTAATACCCACCACATTACCCCAAAAATCATGTGCCAAAGGTCTGTAAAATTTGTGGTTACTAACACAATATTTCCTATACACCATTTTGTGTGACGGTGGTACTTTACTTACTTTTTTTTTTTTACTGCACATTTTTGGGTGATTTGGTCGGTATCACGCCAGACCACCTTTACATCCCAGAAAAATCTCTGGTGCCCATTTTAAAGGCTGGGTGAACGCCAAAGCCTTGTCGTCCAAACAAAAATTGCATTACTTTTTATAGTATCTAGTGCTGAATATTGTACGTATTTGGACCTGCCAAAAATAACACCGGTTGTTCCGGCGCGTTGCAAGATGGAAGGTATATTTATTTTTGCGGCTTGCGTGGACCGTTAGGCGTGAGGCTGACAAACTTAGCCTGAGACTTTGGAGCAATCCTAAGTGGGGATACCTTCATGGTTGTAGAATCTTGTGGTGTTACGAGCCATACAGACAAGAACAACTCTATGGAATGTATTCAATGGAATGTATTCAAGACAACTAAAGTAAAGTACACGACTTTAATCGGCGTCTTAGCGCGCGAGTTTTCACCCATATGTGCTCGGCCGCGTATCCAGAAGTGTTCGGAGACTTCTGGATAGTATGACTTCAAGCATCGAAACTCACGATGCGAGGCGGGATTACTCACCTTTCCACAGTAGTAAACTGACGCCCCTTTCTGCCAGCGGCTGGCTCAACCGCGGGGTTATTTTTTTTTAACCACGAGTACAACTCACACTTCTTCCAGTGGCATTCGAACACGGGTTGTCTGAACATCTGTAGCCCATTTGGGTGGTTTTCCCAACTAGGCTACCGAGGTTCCCGAACAACTATTAAAATAAGAGAAATGACCATGCAACCAAAGATCTCATTTACAATTAAGGGAAGAAGATGGTGATATGTCGAACATGTGCATAGAAGAGACAACAAGAGAATTTCAAAACAAGCTCTTCAGTGAGAAACATCATGATACAGAAGAGAGGGGGACCTAGAGAGATACCAAAAAGAACACTTATAAGAGAAGCGAGGTTGGCAGGCAAAGGCTTATTAGATAAGATCGAACATGTCGCCCAGATTAGAGACGGATAGCAAAAATAAAAACACTTCAATTCCAATGCGACGTCTAGCGACTCGGGAAGGATCAAGAATCAAGTGCTGAATAAAGTAGATGGTGTTAACGACATATTATTTTAGGCGGGGTATAGATTGAAGTCGATGGTAAAAAATGACCACCGCTAGGAATTGAACCAATGGATCATTAAACGCGTGTCTAACCACTCCTCAACAAGGTGTGCCTATGTTTATAATTGAAATGATTGTAAACTGAGCATCGCCTTCTTTTCATGTTATTTTGATAGTTCAAAGAGTTTACCTGGACTTTTAGTTTCAAGATGGTGAAAAGGAGCTTGTGTCCATCGACCTCAACGGAATTTGCGAAGGAGATTGATTAGTTTCAGCTCTCTGATGTAGATCGCTGCCTCAAAAGTATACCAAAGCTCCCACTTTGAGGATTCTGCGCCGATGCTACTGAATTCGTGCACTGGCTGCTATCTTTTCAGCGAATCAGGCTGTGATAATACGTTCTATGTTTTCATGTCATTTGTGTACTACGGCATGGTTTTGAGAGGGAGGACTTGTGAACCAGTATACTTTCAATTTTCATTCGTTTTACTTCGCCCGATTTGGTGAGGAGATCTGAACACTGATGGACTGTCGTTCACTGTGCGACAATACGACAACTTTCTTGTTAAACACTTATTTCTAAACCGAATCAGAATTAAATTGTGATTACTTTGCGGCGTTACTCTCCCCTGGTCTCTGGGTATTGATATTCGCCAATTAGCCCTCTCAAATAATGAAAATATAAAGTAGGTCCCGAGATCACTTGCGCACGTTAAAGAACCAATGGCAGTTAACATAAACAAGAATAAGCCATAAATTTAGCCCCTGTCCAGGCTAAATTGTCAAGAAAAGCTCTTCCAGAGCAGTCGATCCCTGGCAATACTACGGAGTTCGTGCACGTGGGTCAGGTTTATTCTCGAATTCTTGAGGAGGATAATATCCTCCAATCACCAATGGATTTGTCCGATGTAATGAACGTAACACAAATAAACACACACTTTGCTATATACATCATTTATATTTTCTTGTCATACAAGGGTGATTACATTTCTTGCAATTTTAGGATAGTTATTTCATTAATTGTGCTACTCTATTATCATTATGTGACGTCAACTTGTTTCCGTTGCCTATAACAAATGTCTGCCCCCCTCCACTAATTAGGGCTGATCTATATAAGACGTGGGCTCCAGCTTGTGAGTTATTGAAGAGGGGTATTCGAACAACTTAGACAGGCTAAAAGTGCTCATAAAATGAATACCCTACAGCAATTATTAGACGTCCTTAAACAGACAGCTGACTTCATGAGAGAGTCTGGAATCCTACTCTGATTGAGTCTTGATCGCAGAGATAGAGAGAGACGTCCACTCGGACCGAGATTATCACAGGCCATGATCGAAGGGATCCTTAATTCACGCTGACAGAGATTATCACAGGCCATGATCGAAGGCATCCTTAATTCACGCTGACAGAGATTATCACAGGCCATAATCGAAGGCCTCCTTAATTCACGCTGACAGAGATTATCACAGGCCATGATCGAAGGGATCCTTAATTCACGCTGACAGAGATTATCACAGGCCATGATCGAAGGGATCCTTAATTCACGCTGACAGAGATTATCACAGGCCATAATCGAAGGCCTCCTTAATTCACGCTGACAGAGATTATCACAGGCCATGATCGAAGGGATCCTTAATTCACGCTGACAGAGATTATCACAGGCCATAATCGAAGGCATCCTTAATTCACGCTGACAGAGATTATCACAGGCCATAATCGAAGGCCTCCTTAATTCACGCTGACAGAGATTATCACAGGCCATGATCGAAGGGATCCTTAATTCACGCTGACAGAGATTATCACAGGCCATGATCGAAGGGATCCTTAATTCACGCTGACAGAGATTATCACAGGCCATGATCGAAGGGATCCTTAATTCACGCTGACAGAGATTATCACAGGCCATGATCGAAGGGATCCTTAATTCACGCTGACAGAGATTATCACAGGCCATGATCGAAGGGATCCTTAATTCACGCTGACAAAGACTAAACTACCAACTGGATGAAGTAATGGTCTTTCTTACTTGCTATGACGTTTACCAAAATATACCCCAAAAAAATACGACTATAGAAGATAAAAGATATAAACAAATAAAGAGCCCCGTCACACCAAGTGGCATATAGCGAATATGGTGTTAATGACCTTAATTTTTATAGACCTTAGGCACATGACTTTTGAGGTAATGTGGTCGATGTTCAACCGGGACTTGTATGAAGTATTTTTCCTTCCCTTTGACCAGTGGTTTCCAAGCTTAGAGAAACCACGGCTCCGCTGATCATATACCGACAGGGTCTAACATGTCAGTTACTCGAATAAACTCTGATTCCCTGATAGTTTATATAAGACGATAAATGATGACACAACTAACATTATCCTGTAGAAACTCGTTTATGCACTAATAATATTAAACCCATGTGGATTTTTTCATTTTATGATTGCTAACTACTGAGTGAAAAAAAAAGTAAAGTACCCCCGTCACGCCAAGTGGCGAATAGGGAATATGGTGTTAGTGACCATAAATTTTACAAACCTTCGGTACATGATTTGTTGGAGGTAATGTGGTCGGTATTACGCACGTGACGCTCTGCTTTCTCAGAAAAAAATCTAGTACCCATTAAAGGCTGGGTGAACCGGAAGCCGTCGGTTGGCATCGAACTCTCGAACCTCTTGTCCTTTGTAATCCAATTCATAACCTCTGAGTGGTACACAACAATATTCTCAGATCTGTTCAGTTGTCAAAGGGAGCCTTCGTGTACACTTTAACAACCGCTGTCTTTGATGGATTTCTCTGCATGTTTCTGATTCGTCTGTATGCATTTTAATTGGGGTTTCTCCTCGTCTTTGGCTTAACCAGGTTAGTCTTCTTGTTCTAACTATTGGTATTTCTGATGATTGATTTACACAACTTAATATTTGACATGGAGAGCCGCGATAGCTCAGTGGTTAGTGAACTGGACTACAAAGGACAAGAGGTTGGGCTTTATCCTGATCTACGGCTTCCGGATTCACCCAGCCTTAAATGGGTACCGGATGGATTTTTTTCTGGGAAAGTAAAGCAGTACAGGCGTAATATCGACCACATTACCCCAAAAGTCATGTGCCGAAGTTCTATAAAAGTTATGGCCACTAACACCATATTACCTATACGCCACGTGGCGTGACGAGGGCTCTTTACTTTACTACTTTAAAATGTCACATTATTGTTCCCTTCTTCTTTCTGTTGTTAAGCACTCACGATATTGATGGAGAATGGAAGTGGATCTTATATTACAATAGTCACATCTAATACTAACAATCATCGTGAACATAGTCAAATATCGTTTCTGGTGTCTTTGATGCTCATGCCTTCCTACAACTTTGATGCTCATGCCTTCCTACAACTTTGATGCTCATGCCTTCCTACAACTTTGATGCTCATGCCTTCCTACAACTTTATATTTCTAAAAAAGTAATTATTTTTGTTGTTGACTTTCTGCCAATTCATTTTCTTAAACTGGCTCTGTTTAAAGTTAGATTATAATTAAATATCCCTTCATCCTTGCGTATTCTCTCATAATTAAATCTCACATCATTCGTTTATATTCTCTCATAATTAAATCTCACATCATTCGTTTATATTCTCTCATAATTAAATCTCACCTAATTCTTTTATATTCTCTCACAATTAAATCTCACCTCATTCGTTTATATTCTCTCACAATTAAATCTCACCTCATTCGTTTATATTCTCTCACAATTAAATCTCACATCATTTGTTTATATTCTCTAACAATTAAATCTCACATCATTTGTTTATATTCTCTAACAATTAAATCTCACCTCATTCGTTTATATTCTCTCATAATTAAATCTCACCTCATTCTTTTTTTTTTATTCTTTCATAGTTAAAGCTCATCTCACACTTACATATTCTCTCATAACTAAATCTTATCATAGCCTTGCAGATTCTATCAAAGTTAAATCTCCCTTCATTTTTACATAATCTCTCAGCTAAATCTCATTTTACCCTTAAATTTTATCCTGAATCATTTATGTTTTTTCTGTTTCCATCATAAATCCTCCCACCCCCTCAAGTGATATCAATTATTACAATTAAATAGAAATTCGCATATAATTAACAAACATATTACAACATATAATTCTAAAAAAAAAATATAGCACATTATTATTTCTTCAGATACATTTTCAGACCTATGTTTTTAACACCCACATTATGTGCATGTTCAATTTCTCATGCGAGTATGTTACAAAATAAAATATTTCTAAATCATTATTTTTATCTGACGACTTTTTGTCTTAGACCTGTTTCATCATTTATCATGTTATCTGTAAAATGTTTCCACCTATTGAACCCTTATGCGCAGGTAAAGAAAAGACATACACAATATGCGGGTAAGTAACGGAATAAGGAAATAACCAGCTCATACATAAGAACAAAATTATAATCTGCTTAAGACAGCGACCTTAGAATGCTCTTGATCGTATGGTTTATTCTCCACTTTTGTTACATATAAGCGTATACACAGACATTTGCCTTTTGTTGCATATAAGCGTATACTCAGACATTTGACTTTTGTTGCATATAAGCGTATACTCAGACATTTGACTTTTGTTGCATATAAGCTTATACACAGACATTTGCCTTTTGTTGCATATAAGCGTATACTCAGACATTTGCCTTTTGTTGCATATAAGCGTATACTCAGACATTTGACTTTTGTTGCATATAAGCGTATACTCAGACATTTGACTTTTGTTGCATATAAGCTTATACTCAGACATTTGCCTTTTGTTGCATATAAGCGTATACTCAAGAAAGCAGACATAAATAAAAGCAAAACAAGAATTAATAAAGCCAAGACACAGGAAGCTTACACAGAGGTGAACAAAGAAGTGAGAAGATGCATTAAAAGGGATAAGAGGAAATATATAGATGAATTAGCTAAAGAGGCAGAAGAAGCAGCAAATAAAGGGAATATGAAAGAACTGTACAACAGCACAAAGAAATTAGGTGGAAAATACAAACAGATCAACGCCTTTATCAAAGATAAGAAAGGAAATCTGCTTAGTAATATAAGGGAACAAATGGAGAGATGGAAGGAGCACTTTGAAGAACTTTTGAACAGACCCGGCTCAAATAATCCTCCAGATATACTACCAGCAGAAGAGGAATTACACGTTAACTGCGGAAAACCAAGCAAAGAAGAAATAATGAAAGCCATCAAACTATTAAAAGATGGTAAAGCCACAGGACCAGATGAAATTCCTTCGGAAGCCATCAAAGCAGATATTATCACCTCTACCAAGATGTTACATAATCTATTGGATAAAATTTGGGAGAGGGAAGAAATACCTAAAGACTGGAGAGAAGGTTATATGATCAAACTACCAAAGAAAGGAAGTTTACAGGAGTGCACAAATTATAGGGGAATTATGCTACTATCAGTGCCAGGAAAAATATTAGGCAGAATCATTCTGGAGAGACTAAAAGAGGCTATAGAGAAACACTTGAGAGATGAACAAGCAGGTTTTAGGAAGAACAGATCATGTGCTGATCAAATAACTACTCTACGTATAATAGTTGAACAAAGTTTAGAACTAAAATCCCCACTTTATATTGGATTCATAGATTACGAAAAGGCATTTGATAGTTTAGACAGAAGAATGCTTTGGAAGTTGCTGAGTCATTATGGAATCACCATAAAGTTTATTAACCTGATAAAAACAATGTATGAAGGAACAAAATGTAGTGTGGTGCATGAAGGACAGCTTACAGAAGCATTTGAAATAAGAACAGGAGTAAGGCAAGGATGCCTTTTGTCTCCATTTCTCTTTCTACTGGCCATAGATTGGATTATGAAAATAACTCAAAACAACAGAAATGGGATCCAGTGGTCACTGACCAAACAACTTGATGATTTAGACTTTGCTGATGACATAGCTCTCCTATCACACAGCCACCAACAGATGCAAGATAAAATGAGTATATTAGATGAGAGATCACAACAGCTAGGACTAAAGATTAATAGAGATAAGACCAACATTATGAGAATTAATGCAGTTGGCAATAACCAAATAAAACTAGGAGAAATACCTCTACTAGACGTACAATCTTATATATATCTGGGCAGTAATATAGATAAAGAGGGAGGAACAGAAAACGATACCAAAATAAGGATATCAAAAGCAAGAGGAGCTTTCATTGCACTGGGAAACATATGGAAATCCAAAGAAATTAGGCTAAATACAAAAATACAAATTTTTAACTCCAATGTTAAGTCGGTTCTATTATATGGCTGTGAAACATGGAAAATAACAAAATTGACAATCACGAAGGTACAGACTTTCATTAATGGATGCTTGCGCAGAATAAAGGGATGGAAATGGCAGGACAAAGTCACTAACGTGGAATTATGGAAATGTACCGGTCAAATACCAGTGGATAAAGAAATACAGCGAAGACGATGGCGATGGATAGGACACACACTAGGGAAACCAACTGAGAGTATTACACAACAGGCCCTTTTTTGGAATCCCCAGGGGAAAAGACAAAGAGGAAGACCAAGGAATTCTTGGAGAAGACAGATTGAAGCAGAGATGAAGATGATGGGGAAGACATGGAATGATCTTAAAAGAATTGCAAAAAACAGAACGACTTGGAAAGTGTTTGTTGAAGACCTATGCTCCACTGGGAGCTAAAAGGTAGAAGAAGAAGAAGCGTATACTCAGACATTTGCCTTTTGTTGCATATAAGCTTATACTCAGACATTTGACTTTTGTTACATATAAGCTTTTACTCAGACATTTGCCTTTTGTTGCATATAAGCGTATACTCAGACATTTGCCTTTTGTTGCATATAAGCTTATACTCAGACATTTGCCTTTTGTTGCATATAAGCGTATACTCAGACATTTGTCTTTTGTTGCATATAAGCGTATACTAAGACATTTGCCTTTTGTTGCAAATAAGCGTATACACAGACATTTGCCTTTTGTTGCATATAAGCTTATACTCAGACATTTGCCTTTTGTTACATATAAGCTTATACTCAGACATTTGCCTTTTGTTACATATAAGCTTATACTCAGACATTTGCCTTCTGTTACATATAAGCTTATACTCAGACATTTGCCTTTTGTTACATATAAGCTTAAACTCAGACATTTGACTAAAAGAAAAAATTGGCGTTCAACTGGTCTCCATCTCATTTTTACAATCAGCTATACTACAGCTTCGCATTTTTACACTTGTATATACATTTCATATACATACATACTAGATATATAATAGATAAATAATAGATATATAATAGATATATAATAGATATATAATAGATATATAATATACATAACGATACATAACCATACATAATAGATAAAATGCTATTGAGAAAATACAGGACATCCAGGAGCAGTGGGAAATGCTCAAACAATCGATTCAGCAAACATCAAAAGAAGTAATACCAGTGACTAAAAGAATCAACAAAAAGAAATGGATGACAAAAGAAATATTACAACTAATGGACGAAAGAAGAAAACATAAGAAAGAAGAACGAGCATACAAAATATTGCACAAAGAGATCCAAAACAAATGCAGAGAAGCAAAGGAAGGATGGTTAAAACAGAAATGTGAAGAAATAGAAAAACAACAAAAGAAAGACCCTAAATTTATGTACAATCAATTAAATGAATTAATAAGAAGAAACAGAAGTCAAAGTTTCAGAATGTGTGAAATCAAAGGAAGGAAATATAATAATGGGACAGGAGAAGACAATGGAAAGATGGACAAAATATATCAGTCAACACTATGATGATGAAAGACCAGAATTAAACAATTCAAATGAAGACACAGGACCACCAATAATGCAGAGTAAAGTGGAGGACGCAATTCAACACATGAAAAGAGGCAAAGCTCCAGGTTCTGACAATATAACAATCGAAGAGATAAATGCATTAGAAGAGCTGGGAGTACAAGTCATAACAAAATTACTCAATGACATATATAACACTGGACACATACCCGAAGATCTATTAAAATGTATCTTTGTAGCCATACCAAAGAAGTCAGGCGCCACTGATTGTGAAGACCATCGCACTATTAGTCTCATGAGCCATATGACTAAAATATTACTAAGAATAATCATGAGACGTGTAAGGAACAAAATAAAACCAGAAATAAGTGAGGAACAATGTGGATTTATGGAAGGAAAGGGCACCAATAATGCAATATACATCTTAAGGACATTGATAGAAAGATCTATAGAGGTAAAGAAAGATCTATATATGTGCTTTATAGACTACACGAAAGCATTTGACAAAGTAAAGCATGTGGAAATAATAAATATGCTGGAGAAATTAAACATTGATGGCAAGGATCTGCGAATCATAAAAAACATGTACTGGCAACAAACAGCAGCTATACGACAACCAAACAGGACAATTCCAATATATAAAACAAGGAGTTAGACAATGCTGTGTTCTGTCACCGGATTTGTTTTCACTTTACAGCGAATATATTATGAGATCAATAGTAGACAAAAAAGGAATTGAAGTCAACGGTCACAACATAAATAATTTGCGATATGCGGATGACATAATAGTAGAAGAAAGCAACAAGAAAGGTCTCAGTCTGAATAGTAAGAAAACATAAGTAATGGTTATATCGAAGAAACAATCATCACCATCATGCAGCATAAAATTAAACGAGACAAATCTGAAACAAGTACAACGTTTCAAATACTTGGGCACAATAATTACATCAGATGGGAGATGCACCACAGAAATAAAAAGCAGAACAGCTCAGGCCAAAATAGCATTTCAGAAAATAAAAAATATCTTATGCAACAAATCTATGTCAATAAAAATGAGAAAGAGTGTCTCATACACTTTTATATACATTTCATTGACTTGATCTCTCCATCCCATACACATTTATATACATTTCATTGCCTTGATCCCTCCATCTCATACACTTTTATATAACAAAAAAGTGGAGAAAGAACCAGAGGATAAAAAGCCAACTTAGAGAACTCAAAGATCGATGTCTTAAGAGTAAGCACCCGCTGGGATCAAAGTCTATAGAGTGGCTGGGCTGACATGCCTGTTCTATCAGAGATCTCGTTCTCAGTGTCGCTATTTGATGAAATATAGCTTCCTATGCGTTTAAAGTGATCCGCTTCTTCTATCTATTTTATACATGCTATTCTATTAACTCTATTCGATCAACATAACTTTATACATGCTATTCTATTAGCTCTATTCGATCAATATAACTTTATTCATGCTATTCTATTAACTCTTTCCGATCAATATAACTTTATTCATGCTATTCTATTAACTCTTTCCGATCAACATAACTTTATACATGCTATTCTATTAACTCTTTCCGATCAACATAACTTTATACATGCTATTCTACGAACTCTTTTCGATCAACATAACTTTATTCATGCTATTCTATTAACTCTTTCCGATCAACATAACTTTATACATGCTATTCTAGTAACTCTTTCCGATCAACATAACTTTATACATGCTATTCTATTAACTCTTTTCGATCAACATAACTTTATACATGCTATTCTATTATCTCTTTTCGATCAATATAACTTTATACATGCTATTCTATTAACTCTTTTCGATCAACATAACTTTATTCATGCTATTCTATTAACTCTTTCTGATCAACATAACTGTATTCATGCCATTCTATTAACTCTTTCCGATCAACATAACTTTATACATGCTATTATACGAACTCTTTCCGCATGGTACCAACTTTGCACCACGTACCTGAGGCTTCATTGTGTTTAGTGGTAACATTTGAAAAAAAAAACTTAACTCAAATACAGGGTGTTTTTAAAGTCGCAGTGCAGTGAATATTTCTAATATTCAGTAAATGACGTAGTCATCATCTACGTACCACAATTTTGTAAACCACATTTATGAACAAACCGCTGCTTCCTTTAAGGTTTTATTTACGTAAAGGACGGGCACTACGCTACTTTCACTGTCTCATTGCTTGAAGGAAATGGTGTTGACGATTGAAAACAGGGTATTTCTGGTTGAGCATGTCTTTCGTAATGGAGGTAAATATACGGATGAGGTCATTAGACAATTCGTGAGGAAATTTCCAGGCTCACAAGTCCCTCACCGAAATTCTGTTACAAAATTGATCAAAAAGTTTCGTGAAACCGGTAGTGTGGTAGATGCATACCGATCTGGAAGACCTTCAATTTCACAAGACCAAATTATGGAACTCCAAGACAGAATTGCAATGAGTCCAAATGCATCTTTAAACCACTTGTCTCAACAGGTGCAAATATCTAAGAGTTCTGTTCACAAGGTTTTAAGAAGTGAACTACACTATCGTCCATACAAATTAACTGAAGTGTCTCAACTCCAAGAAAGAGATTATGAATCCCGTTTAAACTACTGCATGTGGTTTCAGATTTTTATTTATGAACATGGCGCTGCCATCCTTGACGTCACTTTTTTCACTGATGAGGCCTGGTTTCATTTATCCGGTTATGTGAACAGTCAGAACAATCGGCTGTGGAGCAGTGAAAACCCCCATGAATTTCATCAAGTGCCGCTTTACGATCAAAAAGTCGGAGTGTGGTGCGCTATAAGTCGTATGCGGATAATAGGACCTATATTTTTTTAATGAAAACAATAAATGCAGAACGTTACCGTACTTTAATTCTGGAACCGTTCATAGCACACCTTACTGAACGGGAAATTATGGAATCCTGGTTTCAGCAGGATGGGGCAACAGCACACACAGCCACAACAACACTCAATTATTCAGAAAGCATATTTGCAAATCGCATTATTTCACGTGGAATCTGGCCTGCTCGTTCACCAGATCTAACACCCCCAGATTATTATCTGTGGGGGGCATTGAAGGGGAAAGTTTATGAAAATAATCCGCAGACAATTAATGACCTAAAGACTGAAATAGTAGACAAGATTAAACAAATATCACCAGACATTATTCTGAAGGTTTTCGCAAATACGGAAAGACGAATCACGACATGTCTTGAGGCCCGTGGTGGACATTTTCAACATATGCTTTAGGCACAACTTTATTGTGTTAATACCAACATTACCCATTATAAGCTCGCCGATAGCAGTCAAGTATATTTGAATATTTTACAATTTGTGGGACGCATTAGTTAACCGCATTTCTGGTGACGTTTTTCTTCCGAGAGTAGAAATTCACTGCACTGCGACTTTAAAAACACCCTGTATAAATCATTTCCGTCTCGTCAGTATAAATTCAGTCTGATGCTTTCTACTTTAAACTGTTTCCTGCGTTTTCTCTTTTTTCTACCATTATCCTTTATTCCCTATATTTTCCTGTTGTAACTACATATTTAAGATGTGCCCTTCTAAATACAAAGTAATATATGATGATTGGGAGCCGCGAAAGCTCAGTGGTTAGTGAACTGGACTACAAAGGACAAGAGGTAGGGTTCGATCCCAACCGACGGCTTCCGGGTTCACCCAGCCTTAAATGGGTACCGGTTTTTTTTTTCTGGGAAAGTAAAGCGACACGGGCGTAATACTGACCACATTGCCCCCAAAATCATGTGCTGAAGTTATGTACAATTTATGGTCCCTATACGCCACTTGAATGACGGGGCTCTTTACTTTTACTTTTTATATGATGATTGTTTACTCCCGATGTTGATAGAAAGGTTACTCATTTTTCAGGGATTTCTGGAAAAACTTCTAATCTACTCTAATTTTCTATCATTGATATTATCAACGTATTCCTGTATAAACATTTAATTGTGTGTGTTTCGAACGATATTATTATCTATGGTTCGATTGTCAAGGACTCACTTCCGGAGATCAAACTGCCTCTATACCATCATCATCATAGAGTGTCGTCTCCGCATCGAAGGTTGGCTACCATGGAGCGCCATTCTCTTCCAATATTACTTTTAGTAGGCTAGTTTTGTCTTTTAACATGCCCCACAAATTTCATTTGTCCTGTTCTAATTGTGTTTAGTAGTTCTCTTTTCATTTTTAGTTGTTTTAAAACTTCATCGTTTGTTTTCTTTTCTTTCCATCATATTTTACCTATTTTTCTATAAATCCACATTTCAATGGCTTCAATTTTCTGTTCTGTTTTCTTGTCTAATGTCCATGTTTCTGCACCATGCAGGAATATTGAGAAGATGTATCAGTTCGATATTCTTAGTTTCAGCCCTGGTGTTATTTGTTTTGATGTTAATATATTTTTCATGGCATTAAAATTATTTTTTGCAATACCTATTCTTTTGTTTATTTCCTCAAAGTAGGTGTTACATATTATTAATCTTTCTCCTCTGTTATTTCTTTTTCCTAAACCATGATTTCCTATAATGGTCTTATATCTACCTTTTCCTACCTTAGCCTCTATATAAAGCTATGTAAATAAAAGTTTCTTCTACGCTTTGATAGGTGAAGGGAGAATATGATGTTAGTGACCTCAAATCCTCAATAAAAGATAGACACAATTATTATTCCTTTTTCACTAAGTAAAGACCATGATGTTTTTTTTCCGTTACTTGACAAAACATTAGGTCAGGGAGATGAAAAAAATTTTGATTATTGCGAAAGTAAGAAAAAATAATCTGCCCGTTAAATGGAGTAATTTCTTCGTCTGTAGTCATGGATTAGCCGAGCTGGAGCCGAGTTCTCTCATCTAGTCTAATGTCTGTTTTAGAGATTTGCTCACAACATACAGTTTCACTGTCAAGGTCATGGGCGGGGGGCCACGTTTCCCTCCTAAGGTCGGTGTACTAGGGGCGGTCTTGTAGAATGTGTTTCAATGTCTTGTCTAGTCAGTTAGTCGTCGAATTATCGAACTTCGAACATTTGGGGGCCTCGGTAGCCGAGTTGGGAAAACCACTCGACTGGACTACCGACGTTCGGACAACCCGTGTTCGATTCCCACTGGAAGCAGTCTGGATTGTACTCGTGGTTGGGAAAAAAAAAACACCCCCACGGTCGACCCAGCCGTTGGCAGAAATGGGTACCAGGGTATTACTCTGGGAAGATGAGGAATGTCGCCTCTCATCGTGAGTGTCGATGCTTGAAGCGACACTATCCAGAATTCTCCGAACACTTCTGGATAGGCGGCCGAGCACATATGGGTGGAATCTCGAGTGTTAAGACGCAAGTTCAAGTCTCGTATTTTAACTTTACATCGAACACCTCTCCATAAACATTCACATCTCATCCCCAGGGAATCCCTCAGTGTGTAGCAATATGCTAGTTCACAGGTTTACACCTCTTCTCCTCATATCCTCGTCCTTTACCATCTTTACCATCTCGTCCTTTACCATCTTTACCATCTCGTCCTTTACCATCTTTACCATCTCGTCCTTTACCATCTTTACCATCTCGTCCTTTACCATCTTTACCATCTCGTCCTTTACCATCTTTACCATCTTTACCATCTCGTCCTTTACCATCTTTACCATCTTTACCATCTCGTCCTTTACCATCTTTACCATCTCGTCCTTTACCATCTTTACCATCTCGTCCTTTACCATCTTTACCATCTCGTCCTTTTTACGGGCGTTCGGTTAGGGATATACAATCGTCTATCGTGATAATGTAGGGCAAACAACAATGGAAGTATCCACAATGCTTGATTCATGCTGCCATTTTGCACCAAAATCGTAGCGACGGCGCAGAATCCTTTAAGAGAAATAATTGGTTCACTTGGACCAAAAATTCATGTTAAGGAGCTGAAAATAATTGCCGTTGGACAAATCCAACGACTGTTATTGAACAGCTCTCAATGGCATGACGTAAAAGGCATATTGACTTCACAATAGGGAAATATCGCATTCATACCACTTCATTTTTCAAAATGAACCGCAAGCCAGGCGCACGGACTCCATATCACCGGTGCGAATTCGTTAAGTACAATATCTGGTTGACTTTAACGAAAAAATCTCCAAATGCGAATCCTGCAGCAATCGATATAACACAAACTCTATTCCACCATATTGGGACCGGAAGTCCCTGTTCTCCTATCTGCTAGGATAGTGACACGACCTCTGGAAATTATAAGACAGCTGCACTAGAGTTGTTCTCACGTCGTAGAGCTCATTATTCCTGGAGGTTTCCATTTTTTTTAGAGCTTAAAGTGCATCGATCAGTGTCACCAGCTTCCTGTTCTTTCTTTCTTTCTATCGTTCACCTGATGACTACTAAAGGAAACGATTGTCTTCTTCGTCATCCGTCTTTAAAAGGACGTTAGGCGACGTAGGTGAGATGGGTTGTGGTTTGGAATATTTGCTTCTTTCTGCCCAACACATCCGAATTCAACACCACATTTGTTGAGTGTTGCTTTCCCTTTTCGACTCGTACTCGCTTGTCCTGATTAGATTTGTTTTCGTTTTGTAGGTTCACCGCTAACGGGGTGGAGTAGGATCTTGATGGTCTTGGTTCACCGATCCTGACTCAAACCACCAGCTGGGAGTCGCTGACCCTGACTCAAGCCATCAGCAGGGAGTCGCTGACAGTTCTGTTGCTGTCAGACGCCTTATCTCAAGTTCCTGTTTATGTTACGTTTGTGTTGAATGGCAAGTTCTGCTGCGGATTTAAGGGATTCTGTTTCAACCGTATACTTCTTCTTCTGCTGCCATCATTGCCCATTCAGACTATAACTCCAGACTCTCCCATGAAGGCAGCTGTCTGTTAAAGTGATTCGGTTGCCCCGTATAGTTTCCATTCCAGGGAGGTGGGTGTGGGCCACATTGCTCTCCTCGGCCTGTGTATTTGGGGCAATCCTGTAGAACGTGTTTTGTTGTCATGTTATCCAGGGTACAGTAGCATTGGCTGGTATTTTATATTATGAGTTTGGTGAACTTGTGGTTTCTCATTCTGTTGTGGCCAGTGCGTACATGAAATATGATGACTTGATCTCTCCTTGATAGTTAGAGGTATCCGTCCCTCTCTTTATACTTTGAGTGTTCTTGTTTTCATTTTTTTATGATACTGGCCTTTGACGATGGATTTGGCTTCATCGTAGCAGACCAGATGGTTCTCTCGTGGTAATCTCCCTCTCTCCTTCACTAGTCTGTCATTCGTTTCTTTGCATATTACAGTGTGAAGGTATCCACTATATATATAGATGACCATTCTGGAAGTTAATGTAGAATTGGTCTAGCGTTGCTTTCAGGACATTAACTCGCTGTTTCTTGGGTTTTTTAAAGAGCTGTTAAAACTGACAGTGCATCAGTCAGTATCACTAATTTCTTGTGCACGTTATTGTTGTATTGTATAGCCAGTTTTGCAGCATTTTGAGTGTTTCAGTTTCTGTTTTATAGTTGTTTGAGAATGTCCCAGTAGCTATTGACTTGGTGATCTTTTCCTGGTTATTCAGCCTCAGGAATATATCTCCTCTTTACTTCTGGTGGCGTTTTAGCAGAGCTATCTGTTTAGATGTGGGACCAGGAGTCCTGTGGATAGTTGTCATCTATGTGTTTTCTGCTATGTGCTTTCTCTCTGTGTCTGTTTGGGTGCCATTTTTTATGATTCATATTATGACTTCCTTAACTTCTGGTATTTTATATTTCTCGTGGAGAATCGTACTGGATGGGTTTATGGGTTTTGGCATTGTTTGGGACAAAACTGGATCTCACGTTCTTAATTCTTTGGAGATTGCCGTGAAGTTGTTCCTCTTTAGTCTTCATTTTCCTAAACCGGTAATTCTTTGGTGCATGGGGTGGTTAGGGAACCTTTTGTATTTCTCCGCTTGTTGCATTACTTTAGATTTCCGTCTATCTTCCAAAGGTTATAACCCTGTTACAGTTTCCATAGGTGTAGATTTCATAGCACCATTTATGAAACAGGCAACCTGATTATGTGTTCTGATAATTTTGCTAAGTTGTGATTTGGAAGCTGTAGCCCAGGTTGTGAGTCCATACTCAAGGACTGATCTTACTCTTCCTGTGTATAATGGTTTCAAGATACTGATGTCTGCTCCCCAGTCCGTTCCTACTAATTTCTTCATAATATTTGTTCGTTTTCTGGCTATTTTTGCTATGGTGATCTAATTTATCCATATCATTCTGCGATCCATGGTGACGCCAAGATATTTTGGGTTTTGGTGAATAGGAAGTGTGTAGTATTTTATCTTCAAATTTTCAGAGAGTGTATTTCTTGATAGGCTGAAAATTGTGTATGTAGTTTTTTTTTCATTAATGGGTAACAGTCTGGTGTTTTTCCACCTTTCTAGTTTTTTTTCTAGGGCATCTTGTATTCTGGAGCTGGCCAATGACATTGATTCTTCTCGTGCCCATATCGCCAGGTCGTCTGCGTACATTGTAGAGTGTATTCTGAGAGGAATGCCCTCTACAATGTCATTTATGAAGATTTAAAAAAGTGTTGTGGATAGTACTCCGCCTTGTGGAATACCTTGTTCGATTTTCGTTTTCTTACTTAGTTGTCTGTGCATTTGAACTCTGGGCGTTCTGTCTCTTTTAACAAACGGCTTTGGATACCAAGTCTCAGAAGTTTGTTCTTTAATCCTTCTCTCCATACCCTATCAAAAGCCTTCTCCAATTCAACCCACACTGTCGATGTGTGATTCTTTTCTTGTAGAGCATCCGGTTTCAGTTATAAGTTTATTATAACATATATAATAAGATATTATATATTTATATAATAAGTTAATAACTTGTTTCCCCGTGGAAATAAACTATTCTATTCTACTCATGGAATTCACTTCATTGCAGTTGGGCCATCCACATATCTGATCCACCACCCGTCCCAGCATTTCTCAAAACCAGACTACTGTTCTAGTAAGGTGTTGATTAAACATTTGCTTATCCCACTAAGCACTCCGGATCTACCAGATCCCTTTGCCACTTTGAGACTCCTCAGTTAGTCACATCTCATATCTTAGTGTGTGTGTGTTTGTGTTAGTCATATCTTGGTGTGTGTGTGTGTGTCTGTGTTAGTCATATCTCATATCTTGGTGTGTATCAGTGTTAGTTATGCCTCATATCGTTGTGTGAATGTCAGTGTTATTCACATCTCATATCTTAGTGTGTATATGTGTGTGTCTGTGTTAGTCATATGTCATATCTTAGTGTGTGTGTGTGTGTTAGTCATATCTCATATCTTAGTGTATGTGTGTGTCTGTGTTAGTCATATCTCATATCTTGGTGTGTGTCAGTGTTATTCACATCTCATATCCTAGTGTATGTGTGTGTGTGTGTGTGTGTTAGTCATATCTCATATCTTAGTGTGTGTGTGTATGTGTGTCTGTGTTAGTCACATCTCATATCTAAGTGTGTGTGTGTGTGTGTCTGTGTTAGTCATATCTCATATCTTGGTGTGTGTCAGTGTTATTCACATCTCATATCCTAGTGTATGTGTGTGTGTGTGTCTGTGTTAGTCATATCTCATATCTTAGTGTGTGTGTGTGTCTGTGTTAGTCACATCTCATATCTAAGTGTGTGTGTGTGTGTGTCTGTGTTAGTCATATCTCATATCTTGGTGTGTGCCAGTGTTAGTCATGCCTCATATTGTTGTGTGCATGTCAGTGTTAGTCACATCTCATATCTTTGTGTGTGCATGTCTGTGTTAGTCATCTCTAGTGACTCGGGTAGATGGTGCTCGTAAACCTAGGAGGGCCGACCATCTAAGGATAGAATCCCCTACAGAAAAGACAATCTGCTGCCTTGCAGAAAAATTGGGGACAATCAAAGTCTAAGGAAAGCAAACCTGAATAAAATGCTGGTTGAAATCGGATGCACTTTGCCACTGGCACAGAACACAGCGCAACGTTTTAACAGGTATTCGATCAGGGTGGATCTAACAGACTCTAATTATGATGTTCTGTCTGTGGGGTCGATCAATTCACTTAAACAGACAGCTGTCTTCATGTGAGAGTCTGGAATCCTACTCTGATTAAGTCTTGATCGCAGAGAGAGAGAGAGAGAGAGAGAGAGAGAGAGAGAGTCTCTCAATATACGCATCATTGTCCATCCATTTTCATCTTCTCTGAAGGACTGAAAAACAAACTTAGTGATGTCGTCTATGTCGAGAGTAAGATCATTCTCAGTGCCAGAGCTGCCAGCGAGCTTATCGGCTATTTCATTGCCATGTAGACCATCATGCTCTGGACATTACACCCATGTTAACTCATTCACTTCGGAGTTATCGAAGAGCTGTATCCACTACTGCCGCAAACACAGTCTGTCAATCTTATGTAGCATACATTGCGAGTCAGTTTGCGAGTCACTTTGCGAGTCAGTATTATCGTTGTATTTTGTTCTTTGGTTATGGAAGGCCTCGATATCACTGCAAATAAATTAAAATTCATAACTGCTCAACCGCCAGTGCCAGTGGAATCATCTGAATCACTAACTCATCTCCCAAACAAAGAAAGGTAGCTGCAATCCCCATCATAGCAGTCTCTGCACACGCCAAAAGACATATGGTGAAACTGCACAGAAAGTGAACACAGCCAACTGTTCCCTGCCATACGATATCATCATTCATCGTAAAGAATTGGAATATCGAAACATGATCAAAACGGATAAAACACACAGCTCACGGTGTAACAGTATCGTTGTATGTAGTTCAAAGTGTTGCGTGCACGGACTTCAACTCCGTCCCCAACATTAACAACAACAAAACCCATGTTTGTTGAAATAAACAAAATGATATGACATTACCGAAAGTTGTGATCGCCCGCGCCTTATATAATTTGCATTTCAAATTTCACGTCTTCAGCGCTGTTACTTACGTCTTCCAAATTTCCCAATAAATTCTTGAACGGAAGAGGAACTTATATGACGTCAAATACTGGTCACGAGGCTTACTTTAGAAATGGATTAATTTTACCGTTGACAACTGCTAGGACACAAGAAGAACTCCTGTTACAAACAAGAATTTTGGCTTGAGGTAGGCAGCGCAGAAAAGAACTGTTTCTTGTGGAGTCTGCACTAGGTTGCTTCATTAACTTCTCAGAGACCATTTGAAAGAGTGGTAGGTTGACTTTTTACTTTACGTTCATGTGCAACAGTAAGTTAATCAGGTTAAGTACAGTACTTCGATAATGTTCATTTGTAATGAGGAAATAATGTGTGTGTATACGTCAATGTTAAGGAATGCGTCTGGTCCGTGTTAGTGTTGGCTTGGAAACAGTTACATACTTAGGTATTTAGGGTAAAGGTCAGGAGCTTTGGTTTTATTTAAAACTGGAGTTAGGAAGTCGTTAGGATAGAGTATGTGAGTAAGTAAAGTGCCCTGTCACGCCAAGTGGCGTATAGGAAATATGATGTTAGTAAAGATAATATTTTACAGAATTTCGGTACATGATTTTTGGGGTAATGTAGCCCGTTCCGCTTTAATATCCCAGAAAAAAAAATCCGGTACCCATTTAAGGCTAGGTGGACCTGGAAGCCGTCGGTCAGGATCGAACCCGACCTCTTGTTCTTTGTAGGTCTGAATAGAGTGTTGGTCAATAATTTGAGATTAAGGGAGGATGTGGAGTTGGGGTGAAGCTAACATAGCCTTTAGGGCTAGTGTATTATTCATGAATGTACGATTAAGAGAGGATTTAGTTTTGGGGTTAAGCTAACATAGAAGCTGTTAAGGCTAGTGTATTATCCAAGAACATAGATTAACGGAGGACTTGAATTTGCAGTAAAACAGGCATTAGTGTCGTTAGGGCTGGGGTATTGCTCATGAATGTAGGATTAACGGAGGATCTATGAATTTCCTGTCAAGCTGACATTCATGTCGTTAGAGCTGGGATGAGTTTCATCTACCGACAATGTGAATTCTGTTTCAAATTCAAAATGTGGCGATTATTATTATTCTTATCAGTATCATTATTATTATCATCATTTTTAAACTGATACGGCTACGGGATCCGTCAAATCTCTCCAGTTATTTTCTCTTTGGAAATAAGGCCACCTGGTGTCTAATAGATCACGTCTTCCATGAACTCACCGATAGTCATTGCAATAGTGACACGAACACCACAATAGCCTTTTGTAACAAGGGTTAACGATATAGCCCTTTGTAACAAGGCGTAGCGATATAGTCATTTGTAACAAGGTGTAGCGATATAGCCATTTGTAATAAGGCGTAGTGATATAGCCATTTGTAACAAAGGCGTAGCGATATAGTCATTTGTAACAAGGTGTAGCGATATAGCCATTTGTAACAAGGCGTAGCGATATAGCCATTTGTAACAAGGCGTAGCGATATAGCCATTTGTAACAAGGCGTAGCGATATAGCCATTTGTAACAAGACGTAGCGATATAGCCATTTGTAACAAGGCGTAGCGATATAGCCATTTGTAACAAGGCGTAGCGATATAGATATTTGTAACAAGACGTAGCGATATAGCCATTTGTAACAAGGCGTAGCGTTATAGCCATTTGTAACAAGACGTAGCGATATTCTCGTATTTATTAGGTACATATTTGCCTATATATAGTCAATTACGAAAAGGTTCCCTCCCTTGCCATGCTGGGCAAATAAAGTGTTAGTGACCATATTTTTCGACGAACACGGTATAATTTTGAGGTGATTTGGTCAGTATCACTCCAAGCCGCCTTTACTTCCTAGAAAATAAAACTCTTGATACCCATTTTTAGAGCATGGGTGAACCTCGCAGCTTTGTCAATCCGAAAAATGCCGCCACGTCTAGGAATTGAATCCGGACCCTTCTTATCATGAAACAAAAACGCTAACCACTCTGCCAGGTATACAGCTGTAGCTGCGATTATGGTTTGATACACAGAAGATGTTGGATCTAAGGTTAGGGTTTTGGTCAGGTGTTATAGTAAGAACTTTGCTTAACAAAGTGAGCACAGTTTTAATATATAAGGCGAGGGTGAGTGCGACCGTCATGATTAGGATTGTAGCGATGACGGTCGCTACGTTTTAGCTGTGGTGTAGGTCAGGGTGAAAGCAAGTACTAGATTACCATATATAGCTATTGTAAGAGTTAGAGATAATGTCACAACCATAGTTGGGGTTAGTAATGCCATTACATTTTGTCTTATGGATAATGTGACAGCTATAGTTGGGGTTAGTAATGTCATTACATTTTGACTTTGGGATATGGTGATAGCTAGAGTTAAGGTTAGTGATGTGATTACATTTTGTCTTATGGATAATGTGACAGCTATAGTTAGGGTGAGTGATGTGATTACATTTTGTCTTATAGATAATGTGACAGCTATAGTTAGGGTGAGTGATGTGATTACATTTTGTCTTATGGATAATGTGACAGCTATAGTTAGGGTGAGTGATGTGATTACATTTTGTCTTATAGATAATGTGACAGCTATAGTTAGGGTGAGTGATGTGATTACATTTTGTCTTATAGATAATGTGACAGCTATAGTTAGGGTGAGTGATATGATTACATTTTGTCTACATCAATCGGTAATGGCTCAAGTTACCAGAAGGGCGAGAACTGTAACTTTGTGTCTCCTCAACATTTGAACGGGTACAAGAGCAAGAGAGTAATAATAAGAAGAAGGAGAAGAAAAAACGCCCCTTACTATTTTACTTCTGCACATTCTCATATCTCCAAGACATTCAACTATTTGTAATATAAAAGTATTATTATTCAGTAAAATATTCATTATACTGTAAAATATTCATTTATTCGGTGAATGAACTAACAATGACTCAAGAACTAACAATGACTCAAAGAGCCATAAACAAACGCTACGAAAACGCCAGATTAAGAGGAAGACCGAGAAAGAGATGGATAAAGGGAATACTAGAGTCACTAGGAGGAATAACATCAGAAGAGGCCAACAGAAGAGTAAAGAATCGCAGAATGTATCTCCCCGCGACACCAACGGCAATAGAGGAAGGATAGAAGAAGAAGAAGAAAACAGTAAAATAAATGGCCTAAGCATGAAAATATACGTGTCTCTAATGATTAAAAAAGAAAGTAAAGTACCCCCGTCACGCCAAGTGGCGTATAGGGAATATGGTTTTAGCGAAAATAAATTTAAAGACCTTCAGCACATGATTTTTGGGGTAATGTGGTCGGTATTACGCCCATGCCGCTTTACTTTCCCAGAAAAAAATCCGGTACCCATTAAAGGGTGGGTGAAGTGGAAGCCGTCGGTTGGGATCGAACCCTAACACTTGTTCTTTGTGGTCCAGTTCACTAACCACAAGGTTTATAATATAATTTATTATTGTTGGAATCCTGCATTTATTGACCTATTCTACGCCTCACTTCTGCTGCATATCAACAATCTGTAATGATAGTTACTCCAGAAATGCAAAATTAAATAAACGAAACTGTATGAAAACGAAACAATGTGTTTAAATATTTGTTAAGTGTACATTTCAGATGGT
Source organism: Megaustenia siamemsis (assembly GCA_032433765.1). Classification (NCBI taxonomy): domain Eukaryota; kingdom Metazoa; phylum Mollusca; class Gastropoda; order Stylommatophora; family Ariophantidae; genus Megaustenia; species Megaustenia siamemsis. The sequence goes on along the minus strand of JAVIAB010000124.1, from coordinate 85,054,961 downwards.
TGATATGCAGCAGAAGTGAGGCGTAGAATAGGTCAATAAATGCAGGATTCCAAACATAAAAAATTATATTAAAAGCCATGGAGATCGTAAAGAGAGTACTTCGGTGTTGTATATAGAGTTTTTTTTTTTTTTCCGGAAATATGAATGTCCTGAACAATCGAAAAGAAACAAATGGCTGGAGTCATTAAAAATTTTACTTTCATGGAGAATTTTGAGAGCACTATGGCTTGATTGGCAAAGAATGTAAGGAGGCTCTAAATGAGGTCGGAAAAGAAAACTCATTAATGTTTTGTTTCTTTCTGTACGCTACCTTTTACTTATGCAGCTAAGTCCCGATGGACTGAATATAGTACACAGACCTGAGGAGGACAATGTGGACCAAACCTACCTCCCTGGAAGAGAAACTCTACGGGACAACCAATCACTGAAACAGACAGCTGCCTTCATGAGAGAGTCCGAATTCCTAGTCTGAATGAGCCATGATCGCGGAAGAATACCGGCAGCCGCGTGCTGATGTGTTCCTCATCATCTAGGAAAATATTCTTCCACTTCATAGGGACTCGTTGTTTTATCATCGAAAGTTTTTTTTTCTTTTACGTTTTTGAGTAGATATTTAAAAATACATGTCCGGGAAGCGGCCATTATTGGCCTGCTCTTTTCGATTTCCATCTGCAAGAGTTCATTAACATGCACTGGATAAATGCCTGACTTCCTGTTTTATCCGAGATCACATGACATCGGATATCACTACCCAGAGATCGTCATCATCATCATCATGCGTCATACCGGTTGGCGTAGGCGATCATCTCCTTCTATCTACAGTGTATCGTGTCAGTACAATGAGATAGGGGAGGATAAAGTCACAAGAAATTAAAATCATCAGAAGAAATTGAGGAAATTCATTCCTCATTTGAGGAAATCATCAAAATAGATTTTGGCCACATAATGAAAAAAGGAATGACAGAAGCATATTGCAAATAAACGAGAAAATTGAAGGACGGAGAGGCAGAGGGAAAAAAAAAGATTCAGTTTGTGCAAGAGTTACGAACTGGTTCAGCAACAAAAAACAAACAGAAATTATAATAAATTTTAAAGACAGTAGTTGAGAAGAAACATAATCAGCTATGCCAACAAACACGGTGCTGGATGCATTGTAATATTGTCTACATAAACACTTAGCTCAATAGAAGATTAGAATTAGCAACAGAAAGGTTGCACGCCATGAGATATATACGGCACAACACCAGCGAGGCGGTAACATTAAAATTACTGAGGAGATGCACAAATATGAAATATACAAAATATTAAATACTATAGGGAGCTGCGATTGCTCAGTGGTTAGTGAATTGGACTACAATCCCAAACGACGGCTACGGTTCACCCAGTCTTTAATGGGTACCGGATTTTTTTTGTTTGGGGGGGGGGGGTGGGGGGTGGGGGTTGAAGTAAAGCGTCACGGGTGTAATACCGACCACATTACCCCAAAAATCATGTGCCGAAGGTCTGTAAAATGTATGGTCACTAACACCATATTCCCTATACGCCACTTGGCGTGACGGGGGTACTTTACTTTTTTTTTAGATAGAGAGTTTAGCAGTAGACGATTACATATAATTGTCAGTACAGTACTGGTACAAGAACAAACACCTACTGGCTGGCAACTAGTTATAAGAATTTCCCTTTGAATAAAGAAAACGAAAAGAGAATGCTCACAAATTAGCCAATTGAGCCACGAACTATATAATATAACCCCAGTTAACAGAAGAACAGATAGGGTTTGGAAAAAACAAAATCTGCACAGATGCAGTATTTTTACTCGGGCAACAAGTAGAGAAGAACATAGAATATACAAAGAATCTGTGCATAGCATATGTGGACCTAGAGAAACCTTTTGATAGGGTGCATAGAGGTGTATTACGATAAACATTGGTTCACTACGGAGTAATTGACCACCTTATTAGATGTTGCAAGAGCTCATATAGTGACTGCTGAGGTGTAATTAGAGCGAGTAAAGTAGCACCAAAACCATTCGCAGTAAAATCTGAAGTAAGGCAAGGCTGCATGTTGGCTCTACTGTACAACATTTACTTTGACAAAATATGCAAGGATGTCAAATCATAGTGTGAAGATATAAATTAGCAACTTCTTGCTGGCGATCAGGTCCTAATAACTTTCACAGAAACAGAACTTCAACAATATCTGCTGTCCTTGAATAAAGAAAGAAAAATGAAGAACATGAAAATAAGCACTGAAAAAACAGAAGTTATATCAATCTGAAGAATAAATAAGACATTAAACATAGCTATAGAGCGCCAAGTTGTAAAACAAGTAGCAGACTTTAAATATCTGAGAACAACATTCACTGAAGATGGTAAAATCGATAAAGAAATATACACCCGATGCAACAAAGCAAACTAAATATTCTTTCAGCTATCCCCTATATTTCAATAAAAACATCTTATACAAAGTATATTCATTCCAACACTGCGCTAACAATGCTAAACATGGCCATCTTCGACTATTCATAAGAGAAAGCTTGTCACCACAAAGATGAGATGTCTGATAAAAGCGCTTGGAGTGACCAGAAAAGACCGAATCAGAAATGATATTATAAGAGAAAGCTTGTCACCACAAAGATGAGATGTCTGATAAAAGCGCTTGGAGTGACCAGAAAAGACCGAATCAGAAATGATATTATAAGAGAAAGAGTAGGCATTGAGCCAATCCTAAGCTACAAACAGAAACATAAAATAACTGGTTTGACCATCTAGAAAGACTTGTTGCGATGCTATACCATGCAAAGCATATAATAAAAGCGGCGAGGGCAGAAGAGCAAGAGGCAGACCCAGAGATGGACAGACTACATCAAAGAAGCGCTACGATATCAATTGACAATGAGTGAAGCCACCAAAAATGTTCATCTCCTTCGACACTCGAACGGGTACGAGAGGAGGTGAAAAAAAAGATAAGAAAAAGAAAGAATCAATGTTTTTCTATTACCAGTCTCTCGCATTTTCTTGTCTCACTGTACCCTTCTAGATGGTTTTGGTATAACCGTTACATATGATGACATCCCCTTACAGTTACGACTTACTTTCTCTTACTGATGTAAGATGCTGTTTTTGTTGGTCTGTCCAATTATTGTTCATGACTTTATGAAGTTTTTTGTTTGTTATTTGTTACTGATGTAAGATGCTGTTTTTGTTGGTCTGTCCAATTATTGTTCATGACTTTATGAAGTTTTTTGTTTGTTATTTGTTACTGATGTAAGATGCTGTTTTTGTTGGTCTGTCCAATTATTGTTCATGACTTTATGAAGTTTTTTGTTTGTTATTTGTTACTGATGTAAGATGCTGTTTTTGTGGGTCTGTCCAATTATTGTTCATGACTTTATGAAGTTTTTTGTTTGTTATTTGTTCTCTGCTTGACATGACATCTACCCAACCTGCAGCTCGAGCTTTCTACACCACCAAATTTCCGGCTACGGTGCAAAAAGGGAATCCAGAAAAAAATGGATAGATGAAATCAAAAAGACATTAAATCACGTCGAAATGACGATTCAAGATACACAACTAACGAGGCCAGAAAAATGACACATTTCTACTCTCTTTCGACGCTACACGACTCAAGTAGCAGGATAAAAAGAAAGAAGAAAACATTCCAAGCTGTGCAACAATCTAAACGTGCGTTCTAACTCAACTGATTTATTATTTTAACATTTATTTATTTGGCCTTATTAATGTATATGTCAATCCTGGACTCTAGACTCAAGAAAAATAACCTCTTCTGAGATTAAATGTGTTAGACGAATGACAGGAAACGGTCTGAGAGATAAGATCAGAAATGAAGAACTGAGAAAAAATATAGGAATAACCCCCGCCATAGAATATATAAAGAAATAGCAGATCAAACGGTTTGGTCACGTGACAAGGCAGAAAGATCAAAACACAACACAACGAGTCCTCAATAAACGTTGCGAGAACACTAGACTCAAGGGCCGACAATGAAAAAGATGGATTAATGGAGTATTAGAAACTTTTCCCGTGTGTTACCGGGGCCTCATTATGAGGGAGGTAAAGAATAGTGACACTGTGACCTTCCAGGCATATCGTAAGAGGCGACTAAGGAGACTGATCGATGGCTTGACAAGCTGTCATTGTAAAAAGTATTGTTATGGAAACAGCGCCATATATTTTAGAGCAGTGATCTCTGCAATATGTGGCATTTGGGCACGCAAGGTTTCTGTTTTTGAGATTGTGGTTCTGCCCTATGTGCCGTCTTCAGCTCGAAAGGACAATAGATAGATAGAAACTTTGGGAAAGATAACAGCGGCAGAGGTGAACAGAAGAGTAAAAAGACCGCAAATTATATCTCCCCTCCACGCTAAGAGGCAAATCATGAAGGAAAGAAGAAGAATGTGTGTGTTCTTGATCTTGTTCTAGTAATTTAACCATTAAGGAATTTGAAAGTTTAATAGCACACAATTATTAATCATAATCTCCGGTTTAACCTTGCAGCGCCGAACATCATCATCATTATTATCATGGAGGAGAGCGAAGAAAAGCAGATGGGTCCCATTGGTGAGATAATATTGGCGATCACAGAAGGATTTTTACACGACTATGATGACATAATGCTGCTCATCGTACCACTGATAGTTGTATTATATTTTTTCAAGAATATGAAAAACGATGAACTCGAATGCGCGAACAAACGCTGTTTATCGTGCAGGCAATTTTTTAGGGAGGAAAGATATCCAACCTGTCAAGAGTGTGGTATTTTGGTGATAAAAAAATAGCTAAGGAAACTCTAACTTTGTGTCTTGCATATATCAGTGTACTTGTGATTACGGCATCAGATATAATGGACAAGTTGAGCAACAGCAAATCACTTTATAAATGTTTGTTGACGATTTTCTTGATAAATTAATAATAATGTACCCCAAGTGATCAGCCCAGATAGTTATGTAAACCTGAATGTTGCAATAAAAATATTATATCCAAACGTGACCTGTGGGTTAAAGGCTCGAAACATAAAATTGTAATAAAATTACAGTAGTATCACAGCTTTAACACGTATGCTGCTAAAGCATATTTGTATAGAAGAAATGTTATTTTAATATTACCAGTTATAGACAACATATTGGATTTACACAGAGAATGTATGATCTATATTTTCTAGCCTCACAGGAACCCAAATGGCATGAGCCAGCTCTAGTGTCTCTTCCGTGGCTTGTCAGATGTGACACCACGCAGTAGGTGATGAAATAAATGATTTAAAGTTAGATTTCATGCATTGAAATATGACCCGTTGAGCATTCCTGCAATATATGAATCCAAGGCCGTGCAATGGAGTTAGTGAACGTGGATAACATTTCAAGGGTTCGTATATAACTACTTGGTCATGGAAGCTGAACTTTCAAGGACAGGATCATGAAAACCGAACATTCAAGGATAAGGTCATGGAAGCTGAACATTCAAGGATAAGGTCATGGAAGCTGAACATTCAATGATCTGGTCATGGAAGCTGAACATGCAAGGATAAGGTCATGGAAGCTGAACATTCAAGGATAAGGTCATGGAAGCTGAACATTCAAGGATAAGGCCATGAAAGCTGGACATTGAAAGATCTGGCCATGGAAGCTGAACATTCAAGAATCAGATCATGGAAGCTGGACATTCAAGGATCTGGTCATGGAAGCTGGACATTGAACGATCTGGTCATGGAAGCTGAACATTCAAGGATCAGGTCATGGAAGCTGAACATTCAAGGATCTGGCCATGGAAGCTGAACATTCAAGGATCTGGTCATGGAAGCTGAACATTCAAGGATCTGGTCATGGAAGCTGAACATTCAAGGATCTGGTCATGGAAGTTGGACATTCAAGGATCTGGTAATGGAAGCTGAACATTCAAGGATCAGGTCATGGAAGCTGAACATTCAAGGATCAGGTCATGGAAGCTGAACATTCATGGATCAGTTCATGGAAGCTGAACATTCAAGGATCAGGTCATGGAAGTTGGACATTCAAGCATCTGGTCATGGAAGCTGAACATTCAAGGATAAGGTCATGGAAGCTGAACATTCAAGGATAAGGTCATGGAAACTGAACATTCAAGGATAAGGTCATGGAAGCTGAACATTCAAGGATGAGGTCATGGAAGCTGAACATTCAAGGATCTGGTCATGGAAGTTGGACATTCAAGGATAAGGTCATGGAAGCTGAAAATGCAATGATCAGGTCATGGAAGTTGGACATTCAAGGATCAGGTCATGGAAGTTGGACATTCAAGGATCAGGTCATGGAAGTTGGACATTCAAGGATCAGGTCATGGAAGTTGGACATTCCTGAAACTGGTCAAGAATGTGGACATCCAACAAACTGGTCTTGGAAATTGGGCATCCAACCATCAGTTCAGTAAAGTTGGGCATTCATCAACCTGCAATTAGGCGGATATAATAGTCACGTAGACTCTAGGCTTCTGAACAAATCACACATTTATAAATTCATTAAGGGTAGCTTAAGTGTACCTTCTGAACAAATCACAAATTTATAAATTCATTAAAGGTAGCTTAAGTGTACCTTCTGAACAAATCACAAATTTATAAATTCATTAAGGGTAGCTTAATTGTACCTTCTGAACAAATCACAAATTAATAAATTCATTAAAGGCAGCTTAAGTGTAACTTCTGAACAAATCACAAATTTATAAATTCATTAAGGGTAGCTTAAGTGTAACTTCTGAACAAATCACAAATTTATAAATTCAATAAGCGTAGCTTAAGTGTAACTTCTGAACAAATCACACATTTATAAATTCATTAAGGGTAGCTTAAGTGTACCTTCTGAAATGCTCCTTGGTTCAAATACCGATTTAAACACACAAATGATACAACATTAAAGCGCCCAACCCATAAATAATTTTTAAAATGCATAAAAGACACGAAACAAAATTAAATTAACCTAACTCATGAACGAAACTACCCGCGTACGAAAATATTAAATACATATCATACAGAAGATGGCACAGAGAATGAGTATAGTACAAAGTGATGAACAGTGAGAAGATTAACGAGCATGGAAATGTTTGAAATCTTTAAAAATATATAACGATTATTGTTGAATGATGTGATTATCAGCACCGCGTAAGCATGATGATGATTAAGACAGCGAAATAAATTATTAACAAGTCAGGTTAAAGGAGTTTCTTTAGAATTGTTTTCCTTACGTTTACAATCCTGTAAGAGTAATAGCAATTAAAATAACTGATTAAACGTATGTGTTGTTTGTTGTTATATGTGTAAGCAATCATTTTTCAGCTTGAATTCTGTTTTTTTTTTTTCGTGTTTGTTGTTTGCCTAAAAAACAAAAAAGTAAAGTACCCCCGTCACGCCAAGTGGCGTATAGGGAAATATGGTGTTAGTGACCCTATATTTTACAGACCTTCAGAACATGATTTTTGGGGTAATGTGGTCGGTATTACGCCCATGCTGCTTTACTTTCCCAGAAAAAAAATCCGGTACCCATTTAAGGCTGGGTGAACCCGGAAGCCGTCGGTTGGGATCGAACCCTACCCCTTGTCCTTTGTAGTCCAGTTCACTAACCACTGAGCTATCGCGGCTCCCTTGTTGTTTGCCTGCTTGGCGTTAATTATAGGATAGTAAGGGATGAGCTCGTGGTGACGAAGAATGAGATAATGGTAATGTGGAAAATAAGAATTTAAAGAATAAAATATGAGAATGAAGCAAAAAAGGGAGGGATATTAATAATAGGAAACTCTTTAAACAGTGCTCCGCAGTAAAAGGCAATCTGACCATCAGAAGTAGACCCTTCGAGCAAGTGTTTTGACCCTTTAGCTTCTTGACACTCTATAGCAGGTGGGCCCGACTGGGTCATGACTCCCAGGCGTCGACCTCCTGCTGCACTGAACTCTAAAGCTTACAATACCTATTCGACACACAATGACTACACTTACTCTGCGCAACACTTTTTACCAGCGTGGTATATTTACATGTCTTAGCTTAACCCAGCACATTGATGTCCACTTCGTGGTGGCAGCCGTCTAAAGTGCCTTGTGATTGTACCGTTCTTTCATAGACTCGTGCGCAAGCTGCGTTGGCATGCCGTTAATTAGACGGGAAGGAGTGGATAAGAAACTGATAATAGGTGATAAATATAGGACGGGCTGGGAACTTCTTCCTTTAAACTGTCGATATTGCACACGTGTCCGGTGCCGCTCACCTACGATGGATGATATAATTTCTTGTCCCTTATCATCCGCGTCTCATATATTAGAGGATTAAACTGACGTTGTGCTGCTGACTTAAGTGATGACTTCGAGATAAAGGTAAATGCAGCCTCATAGCAATTGCCGTTTGGTAATGATGTGTTACTAACACTTGATGAACACTATGTGAGGTGGTCAGTTCTCTTTCTCCCTGTCATCCAAGCCCAGATAATACTTTTAGTATCCACTTAAAGAGGTTGGTCGGATCCCAAAACCTTTCTCTTTGATCGGAAAAATGTTTGCCTCAATTTGCACGAACCTTCTAGTTGGTAAGGGAATGCACTAGTTCCAACGCCACCGAGCTTTCCACGTGGGAAAAAAAAAATCAAACAAGTAATAAGAATAAAAGGAGGTGCATCGGAAGTAGACGAAGAATATCACGATGGTGACCAGAGAAAAAAATTATTGAACAAAATAAGAGAAAAAGCAAGACAATAAAAGACATAATTTTGAAAACTAAAGATGCTGAAAAGACCTTTTTTGTAATTTATATTTCGACTTACAAAATATATTTTGCTCTTAAAATATTTTTGGTAAATTAAGTGTGACTCGGATGTCTCGGGTTTCTATATGTTAACAGATCAAGTAACTATATTTGGTATAGAGAAATATACATGCATCAATACATATCATTGGTCTCCATAAACAATGCTTTCTTTTCATATTGAAATGACCAAAGGCCAAGGCTGTATCAATTTATGTAAACGCTTAATCCTGCAACAGAAAATAAAATCTAAGTCAGAAACTCCACAAACTAAACTATGACTATCAGTGAGAAACCCACGTCCGAGGTCCCATATATTTTAACAATTCGCTTTTCACTTTTTCTTATCACAAAATTATCATGTAACTTAAATAACATTCCAGCTCTTCAGTACACTTTTAATTAACATTGAGCGTCCTTTTTGTAGATATACTTTAGCTACTAAGCCCCTCAACATATAAATATTTGAGGGCATGTATCTTTCCGACATCAACATATGGTTGTGAATTATGGACAATCTCGCAGACCGCAAAGGAAAAAAATCGACACATTGGAACCATAATGATGTAGAAAAATCGTAAAGATTCTTTGTTAATGAAGAGCAAAAAAAGATACATTTAAAAAATGGCTTATAAACACCATTATACAGAGCAAATTAAAATACCATGGTCACGTCAAAAGACACGACATGCTAGAATGAACAATAATGGAAGGCATGGGTTCTGGAAGAAGGTGGTTTCGTGACATGGTAGAGACCTTTAGCATGACAACAGAAGAAGTGGGAGATCTGGCTAGAGAGAGATATTCTTTCAAAGAGTGCTGTCATTGAAGATAGTCAACCAATAGATCAGGTGGATATCATTAATGCTTTCCTGGAATCGGGATGGGCACATGACTTCGACAGCTATGAGTCGACATAATTTCTTCTGATGAAAGAGATCCGAGTTGATATGAGCACATCCTGAAACGAGAAACTTAGTTGGCGTATAGGAAGACTACTACAGAACTGGAGTCGTCAGTGGCAGGACGCTGAGGGGGAGGTTGAGGACGGGATCTGAGCATCTATGGACATATTCGGAGTGCAATGATGAT